>CAJHNH020000822.1:17500-228789 GCA_905116865.2 Candidula unifasciata | reverse complement strand
ACTTAACCCTTTCCAAAATTTTGATGAGACTCTTCCTGTCATCAAGTTTGTCATTTGTCACCCTTTCGTAATGCATCACATTGACATTGTCCCGCCGGTATTTTTTCCAAATGAAACAAATTATTGTTTTTCTCTTCTATTTTGGTTTTCCCCATTCGGTTTAAATATCCAATTTAAGTCCAAAGGGAAATTTTTTCTAAATTTTATTTTCGCTTCGTATTCGCTTTGGGGCCGAATAGTGGACCTATTGACTATTCGGTATTCAGCCGAATAGTTGCGGTCGGGCCGAATACGAATAGTAGTTACCTTGTATGCTTCTGCTTTACGGCCTTAATACTGACAACATGGAACGATTGGTTTTGTTAAAAGCTAATGCAGCTTTCATGCATTAAATAAGCTGTCAGTGACAATTTCCAAGTTTAGTTTCTTGTTATAATACTTAGGATTCTTTCATTCCTAGTTATTAGTTACAACAGATTGACTGAAGGATGCAAAACATAAAATTTTTTCAAATGTTTACTATTCTGTAGGATTACTAACTAGACATGAAAAAAAAAAAAAATCCGGCCATATCCAAGTCGATAATATGAAAATCAAACGAACGGAAACATGTATCAACTCCAACATGCTAAGAGAAGAAATACAATCTAAAATAAAGTATACTATGCCCTTCAACATCTGCTAAAGTCAAAGTATCTGTCTCGCAACACCTAGATCAAAATATACAAAACGATGATAAGACCAGTCGTTTTATATGGCTCTGAAACTTGAAGCAGAAATAAAAAAGATGAGGCCTTATTACAGGTTTTTAAAAACAGTCTTGCGACAAATCTTTGGACCCATCAAAGATGCTTATAGCGGGGAATGTAGAGTGAGAAGCCGAAAAATCACTATTCGGTACAGCCCTAATATGTATATCAGGGCGGACAGCGTACTTTGAGACCATTCAGCCCCTGTTAGGTTTAGATAGGTATGGTTTTACTGTGTCTATAGATGTAATAGGTATGGTTTGACTGTGTCTAAAGATGTAATAGGTATGGTTTTACTGTGTCTATAGATGTAAAAGGCATGGTTTGATTATGACTTTAGATGTAATAGGTATGGTTTGACTGTGTCTATAGATGTAATAGGTGTGGTTGGACTGTGTCTGAAAATCTACAGAAAAGCAATAAATGACATCCTTATTTGCACAAGACTGCAGGCTGCACCAGTATCCATAGTTAAGGGCCCTCATTATAACTTAATTGGTGGTTGAACAGAGTATCTGGGATTTGCCATTTTGACTTGGCATCCAAACTGAGGTAGTTGCAACCTAGTGGTGGTCAAATTTTTTGGTAGCAGAACAGATGGGAGAAAATGTAGAAAGGAACACCAAAGAACTATCACTCTCTCTGTCCCAAGCAATGCAGCATTTATGGTAGATTATCTCCCCGAGTACCCGTCAATGTGTAATGTGTGACTGTATCAGTTATACTTGTTACATTTAGTGCAAGGATTGTGAAAAAATCTACAAGTGTATTTGTGTTTTATCTGGCCTGTATGTTTAGTCAGTATTCAAGGACAGTAGTGAGTTTGTTAATGTCAGTTTGTCTCCTGTTGTGACCTTTGTGACTGACGCGTGCGAAATGCTCGCTTGATGCACCGCACACTTGCCAAGTATCCAGGTATGCTTAATAGTGTTACAGATCAAAGTCACCACTTCCGCCCAACAGCAATAAAGGACGCTGGATACATGTTGAACTCAAAATATAATTAATGTATTTCAAAACCAAGACAATGAATCCACATGAATTTCTATACTGCCACAGTCATTCCTACTGGCAAGGCAACACACACTCCGGACGCTCTGGGCTACTTCTACTGCCACCCTGTTCCGTGGTTAACAACGAGCAAACATTACCTGCTCGTGCAAACCTACTGCTCGTGAGTACGTGTCTGTCTCTATGACACCTATTCCTTGGGTACACTGTCACTAGAAAGATCATACAGGCCGATGCACAATACCTTGTGAAGATTATCCAGACCTTCCGACTGCGGCTTGACACGTACTTGAGATCTCCCATCTCACCACACGAGCTTCTGTCACGCTGGCCCGGCCTCTGCGGCATCTCTCGCCGATAGCCTGTATGCCTAACGCCAGCGTAACATGCGGGTGTGCAGGACTAGTCTGGCAACACCCAGACTAGAACCTACATCACCGCATCCTTCCTCTCCGGGGACTTGGAGCCAACCGTTTTTCTCTCTCTTCACATTGCGTTCAATGTGTGCTGCACTGCACCAAGTTTTACGTTCAATAATGAACGTCCCTTTCATATAACCATATATTGCACACAACAGCTTATTCCCCCCTTCCTCCAGCAAACAGACACCATCTGTTTCTGTTTGCTCGAGACAGGACTGCCGTGCTCAACACATGGCAATATGCAGTTCATAATTTACATAACATGCCCAATATGAACAATATATTTCACACATAAGACAGGCACTCTCGTTCCATCACACAGTAGCGTGTCTCCATTGGGGACAGTTTCCTACTGACATACAGGACTGGATGCAAGGTACCTGAAACTCCTGTACCAGGACACTGGCCACTACCACATCAGAGGCATCACATGAAATACCAAAGGGTACACTTTATTTAGGCCAATACAACAATGACAAATGACTGAATGCACTTTGTAATCGTCTTAAGGATTCAGTATATTGTTCGTTTCACCATATCCTGTCTGGCATCCCCTTCTTAGTCAGATCAGACCACAAATACGTGATGGTGGCATAAAAGGGAATGAATTTAGCGTAGAAATTACTCATACCCAGCAATGCCCGAACTTGCTTTTTGGTCTTAGGGGCAGGCAGGTTCAGAAACTTGTGAACATTGGTTTGACGGGTTTTCTGCTCCCTCTGCCTATAACATGACCCAGGAACGCCACTTCCTGTACAGCAACCTCTACATTGGTTACTCTGACTGTCAATCCAGATGACTGGATGCACTCCAACAAGCTTCTCAACCCTTGTTCCTCGATGTCCTCATGAAACCGAAGAATGTCATCCAAACAATAGATTATCATGGAAAAACACACCAATGATGAACCAGTGATCGACAAAATACTGTCTTCTACTGCCTTCCCGGATATTTCACTCGGCAGTCTTTCCAAACGTGGACGAACACCCCAGCGAACTATGTCCCAGGTGCCTGCTACAGGCAACTGACACCCGACCGTGCAGATACACCTATGTGATGTAAAGTGACCATCCCCTGATGGCTGCCCCTCCAACGGACCCATCAATCTGAGGGTTTAAGGTAGATGCACCATACGGTGAAAAATAAAGCCAAAAAGAAATCCAGACCAAAGTCTGCTACCTAGTCACTGAAGCATCGCTGACTACCAATCTGTCAGTCAGCCTCCGATACTTTCCCCACATCACACTCCACGCTAGTTAACACTCATAAGGTTCCCGGCACCTTCTGTGCCCTTACAGATACCCCTGTCAACTACGTGTCCTATAGTCTCACCACTTCTGACCCAAGAAACACACGGGCCGCACCACCGTCCATTCTGTCAACCCCACTGACAGCATTCCAACGTCTAACCTAGGGTCACCAAATTGATTCGTTGACATCCGCCACTCTCTTTTCCTTCATGGCGGCTTCGCTTTCAGACAGCTTTCTCTTCCTAGCCTCCGTGGAACTGACCACCTGTTCCGCCTCCAGACCTAGGAACAAATTCACTGAATGAAATGTCTGTATTTTTACGTGGTATGACAAGATGCTATGAAAACCTTTACGATATTCACGTAGACTAAACGCAAATGGGCGACATAAATACACTTCTTCGACGGTGAATAACACATCAAAAGACGTGAGAAAATAGGGCTACCAAGCAAAATAATGTAGCGAAAAATGCAATAAAATTATGAATCCGAAAGTTAACCATAAAGTACATAACCTCACGTATACAGCATCCAAACAATGACGGTGAATCAATTCTCAAATTCACACTCAGTATCAGCCTAGCGGAAATTGATCGTTTCACTCACAGGAATACAGCAACTGTAAATACCAGCTGATCAGCGCTCTTCATTAAACACGCTTATAAACATGGCACACTGTTAGAATCCATCCTTGCAAAACTATATTTGATCTTCTTCAGTGTCACTACATGTCTCACAGTACATTGACTTGAGGTAAGTGGTTTCCTGGCTTGACCTTGAAGAAAAATATCACAACAAAGTCAAGTTCTCCACTGCGAGATCTCAGCTTGACGGCCTTGATCTCAGTGACGCAACACGGGTTGACTTCGATGACACAGGTTATGATATCTCCTCCCAGCGACTAATTCTGCGGGCAAGGCTTCGGTTCCCAATGACGAATTCTCAATGCCAGGCTTCAGTGCCCAATTATGAATTCTCCGGGTCAGGCGTCGGCACCCATTGACGCGTGCGAATCCAAGAGCACATGGAGGAACGCGGGACTACACGTTGAGGATCAATTCAGAATTTATGTATTTTAAAAAGGACGACTTGATCCGATTCAATCCAACGAAGAGTGGCACAGACAGTAACGGTGACCTGATTATGACAAAGATCCAACGAAGAGTGGCAAAGAGATCCAACGAAGAGTGATAAAGTCCAGATGAAGATCCAACGATGGCCAGAACAGACCGGCGTCGGCCACCTTGAAACATTGGACGATATCCACAGCTAGAGATGTGTAAAGATTGTTACAACTGGAATGTGCTTCGTGTACAACTTGAGCAAAACCAATATGACAAAATGTCGTATCACACTTGTGACCAGAGGTCCCTCATTCTTTAAATGCTTGGCTCCCATTGACGCGTGCGAAATGCTCGCTTGATGCACCGCACACTTGCCAAGTATCCAGGTATGCTTAATAGTGTTACAGATCAAAGTCACCACTTCCGCCCAACAGCAATAAAGGACGCTGGATACATGTTGAACGTCAAAATATAATTAATGTATTTCAAAACCAAGACAATGAATCCACATGAATTTCTATACTGCCACAGTCATTCCTACTGGCAAGGCAACACACACTCCGGACGCTCCGGACACCCAGACTAGAACCCACATCACCGCATCCTTCCTCTCCGGAGACTTGGAGCCAACCGTTTTTCTCTCTCTTCACATTGCGTTCAATGTGTGCTGCACTGCACCAAGTTTTACGTTCAATAATGAACTTCCCTTTCATATAACCATATATTGCACACAACAGTGACCAAAGAGTTAAAGACTCCTTGCAAGATGGACCTGTCTGAAATTATTAAAGACTTTCACATACATGTTATCAAAATGGAAAGCCACTGTGACCTGTTGTTGGAACAGTTTCAGATAAGGCTGTCAACCCTCAATTCATTCTTTACATTATCAGACGCCCTGCAGCTGATGAAACTGCCACACAATAGTTATTGCAGACGAAATACAGCCATCTTTACTTCAAAATCGAATCTTACCACACACACACACGCACACATGCACACACACACACATACGTACGCACATGCACACAAACATACACAAACATCTGAATGCCCACACACACACATATGTACATGCACACACAAACATAGACACGCAGACAAAAATGTGGCTTACATATTTCTTCAGTTTTTTCTTAAGAAGTAGCTGTGGTAGAGAGTGGCTAGTATGTTTGCCCGCTTACCTGGTAGTCCTTTGTTTAAATCCATAACAGGTTGGAGAGATTGATATGCTTCTAGGTTGACCAAGCCTAATATAAGTAGCAGGAAATTCTCTAGGAAGTAAAAGTGACTGGTACAAATTGTCCACCTCATCACTTTCATGTTGACAAAATACACAATGGTATTGCTGTCAACCTCTTGTTTGGACCGTCTTCAGTTTTTCTTTCTGGTTGTGTTTTCTACGTTTGTAATTATTTTATATAACATGCTTCTAGTGATAGACTAACACTGTTATGTACATAAATTTTTCAACACAGAATGAGACACGGGAACCTTTCCCCAAGACTGCAACTCTACTTGTCTACAACATTGTGAGAATACTGTCATGGACCAGTCTGTCTGTCATTACTCTTCTGGAGTTTGTACACAGGGATGTCAGCCTGGCTACACTGGGCTTCTTTGTGATGAAAGCAAGTACAGCCTTCCTCTTTTATTTCTTGGTTTCTTGGAAAGTGAAAAAGAAATGTCAGTTGAGTGTGATATATTCATATGATTGAGTTTACTTTGTTTCATTAAAAACCATCTCCGTGGAGACACGTTTTTGAGTCTTCATTATAAGTCTGTGGAGGCGACTGTGAACAAGTGGATTTGTGAAGTGGTTGTCATTACAGATTACCATTGAGCCATCCAGAAAACACATCTTGAAAGGCTTGATACGATTTTAGAATGGACAAATGCAAGAGTCCATTTAATGGTCAGGAAATGTAGGGGATTTGTTTAGGTTTTATATGGAGATGGTGAATTTGATTACTGGAAGACATTTGTCACATTATTAGTTTGATTTAATTAAATGCCGCTGAGAGGATGTTCTCATGGTTTACATGTCTGTGGGAGAATTGTAACATTTCATATGCTTTTTCTTGGAAATCATTGTTGTCTCGACGAATATTGTGGAAGCCAAGTAGCCATAAGTATAGAATTAAGTCATCCCTTTAGAGGTGAGAGAAACTAGAGCCCTTGACCATGAGCATCTGTGGGTCTGTAAAGAGCTGAGGTAGTGAGACGTGTGCTAGTGATGGTGACGGTGAGATCCAAGGCTATACAAAGGTTCTTTCTGGGAAACTATGGTGCCATCACCGAGGACTCTTTCTTTTTGGTAGTGTATTCGGGTGGCTGAGTTTCAGTGTGACTACTGCATACTTTGACAAGATGAAAAAGATCTAATTATCTAAATATGTGGCATGACTTTCTGCATACAGAATGTGACAGGGGAACCTATGGCCAAGACTGCAACTCTACCTGCCCACAACATTGTGAGAATACTGACACAAACGGGTCTGTCTGTAATCACACTTCTGGAGCTTGTACACAGGGATGTCAGCCTGGCTACACAGGGCTTCTTTGTGATGAAGGTAAGTACAGCCCTACACTTTCATTCATTGGATGCATTGGATATGTGTTTCAGTATATAGTGGTGACCAGGGCTGCTTCCTAGAAAAAAATTAATGCGGGTACTCACAACAAAATATCTGTTACAGTAGTGCCGAAAAATGTATGCCTTACAGTCTTACACATAGAAAAATATGTGCCAGTACTGCATACCACCAGAAAAAAAAAATCTGTAGTGGTGATGTTCATTCAATCATTGTGACATGATTCCTCAATACTGAATCTTGTGTTTACTCACACAAACAAGTATGGTTGGCATATATTGTTAAACGTAGCAACTTGAATGTCTGTCTTTATTACTTATCTTTATAGACAAGTGGCTCATTCTGGTCACCTTTTGCTTCCCATGACATTTTGCGAAATGCAGAAAGTACAATGCAGGTCTTCACATACTTCAGACTATACTAAGGCCTTCAACTGTGTTCATCATCAGAAATTGTCGAACATCATGAGAGAGTTGGGGCTTGATCCACTTCAGTGAAACATGGTTTCATGATCAGGATACTGATTTTAAAGTTTGAGATGAGATGAAGCATAAGACAGGTTTGTATTCTCACTCTCCACACCTTTTGAAAATGTGTGCAGAAATTGAAATGAGAAGCATTAAAAAAATAGCAGTTGTGACCTCCTTATAGGTGACACACATTTACTTTACTCTCTTATAATTTTACCCTAAAAAGCCAGTACTTCTACAAAGGTCACTAATTTAAATGTGTTCTTATTTACAGCAAAAGACACTATTTCCATAGCAAAAGCTGACACTTCTGAGAAAGAAGAAAGCTTGTCTATGTACAGTACGACACTGTGGGCTGTGTCTGGCAGTGTCACTGTGGCAGTGCTTGCAGCTGTTGGTGTGGTTATTGTGTGGTAAGCTTTCTTTCATTACTCAAGCATGTCTGAGATAATGGCAGCACCTAGCAACAGTGATCCTGTTTGGGGGAAAACTATACGTTGAAAGTTTTTTTTTTTTTTCCTACAGGCATTTTTTTGTCCCAATGGATGATTCATAAAAATGATTTTACTATAAACTGATATATTGAAGTTTCAATCTGTTACAGTAAAATCAAATGACTGAATTTGCAGTCATGACCAGACTGCAAGAACAGTGAATGAACAGGGGTGAGGCCAGAAAAGGACATTATGCAGGAATATAAAGAAGAAAATAAACCAACACAGAACTGGTATTTTCAGCGACTACATGCTAACTAAAACTAATTTACTGGCCCGGGGCGGAAGGGAGAGTGTGGGGGGTTGCAAGGGACATGATCTACTGAGGAGGGGATCGAAGCACTTACGGACTGAATGGCTTGATGTGCAAATATGAACTGTCACCTACCTAATTATCTTTTAGAATAGGTGGCATTGCTATAGCTGGTCTCTTCATCAGCTGTTATCAAAATATATTTTAAATTACTACACTTGTGGATATAACTGTGATATATATATATATATATATATATATATATATATATATATATATATATATATATATATATATATATATATATATACTTGTGTATCCATGTCTATTTTTATGTCTTGTGAGATGTCTGTTCTTGACAGTGAAATGCCAGTTTTATGAACATGCAGGTACTCTGTAACTGTTCCAGGGACTAATAGTTTATAATTAAAGGAATACTGAGAACTGGTCTTTGATAAAGTGTCTAAAAGTTTCATTCAGTAGCCACATTTAGCTCAATGATTAGTTTAGATAGTTTCTCAAAATTTCAAGGGGTTGATGCAAGTCAAATAGAGCCAATTCTACATTTTTTGCAGCCTCCATGATGGACCAAAGAAGTCGAACAGGCATGGAAAGAAAAGAGTGCAGCAGTTAAACAATTACAGAAAGTGCAAAAGTCACCTTAAAGGTTGCAAGAGGAGGTAGAAAAGGCAGAAAAGGTTTTCTTTAAAAAAATCAAAAGGTTCAAGCAGTTTGCAGCAGATGCAAAAAGGACTAAGTGGGAAAATGTTATGAATGAAATTGGAGGAGTTAGATCACTGGGTAGGTTCTGGAAACTTCCCTAGCAGATGAAAAGGAAGGATCAGCCTACAATATTGTGATATTTTTAAGTATAAATTTGAAACAAAAATTGTGTTGATTATATTTTTTAATCATTTTATATTTCAAGAACTATTTAATTGTACACATTTTTACATAACAAACATACAACAATTGAAAATTACTCATACATCTGCCAAGGATACATTTTAACAAGAAAGATCACATGTCTTACAGGAGATTGAAAAAGCTGGACTCGTTCACAATGTGGACCTTCAACCGCAAGAAATCTGACAGGAATGCACTGATAATGACAACAGAAATGTCTAAAGTGAAAAATTCAGTATCTCAGGAATAACAGCTTGTCAAACATGATGTCACAATGGCTGCCTAACTGTAGCTAGTGAAGGTTCTGTGTTATATATTTTGTCTATACTGTGCATATGGTATTCTTCTTCTTCCTTTCTTCCTTTCTCTACTCCTGGAATGCCCAGTGGCATCAGAGCAGGAAGAGATCTCTGGAACAGGCCCTTCTGTTCGCTTTGTGTAAAGTACTTATCATAGTGTCTCTGATATTTCTGCTGTCCATCGTCTGCGTGGTCGACCTCTGGCTTTGTTACTGCTGTATATGTATAACATGGCTCTCTGTGGTGACCTGTCTGCTGTCAATATTGTTACATGGCCAAACCTTTTGATTTGTTGTCTGCCTATAAAGTTCAGTATTGGTTCTGAGCCGACTCTCCTCCTGATATCATCTTTCCTAGGTTAATCTTTCCTCATTACACCTAAACATCTAATTTCTTTCCTGACTTTTTTCCTTTTGTCCTCTGTAGACACTGTCCATGTTTGACACTGATGACATAGCATTGGTAAGAAAATTAAGTTCAACAGTGTTTTTCTATTCATATTCTTCTTCTTCTTCTTCTTCTCTTCCACCTTGTACCTCATCGAAGTGTCGGGGGGAGATGTAATGTTCGTTGATGAGCTCTGTCAAGAGCACTAATAAGACTGATGTTCATTTCTGTAAGGCTGTTCTTAATGCCATCACTCAATCTTTTCCGAGGTCTTCCACTCGCTCTATACCCGTTGTAACGTTTTAGTGTGGCTCGCTGTGGCGGATAGTACCAGGGCATTCTTGTTAGGTGTTCAAACCATTTCATTTGTTGTTCTTTGATGGCCTGTAAGACTGGCTTTATTCCTAGCATTCGTCTGATTTCATGATTTTTTATTCTTTCTTTCCTTGAAACTCCTGCAGCTCTTCTAAGGCATTTCATCTCTGTTGTCACAATTTTACGTTCATTGGAGGATGTAAGTATCCACGTTTGGCACTGATAGCATAGTTTTGGCCAAAAAATAGTTCAAATAAAATTTACTTTAGTACTCCGAGGTATCTGCTTGTGTGTCAACAGGGGAGATAGTTGACCCATTACTTGATTAGCTTTGGTACATCTTGCGCTAATTTCTCTGTCCAGTTTTCCATCTTATGTAAAAATTGCTCCCAAATACTTAAATTTCTCTGTTTGTCTCAGGGTGTTGTTTTTCAATTTAATTTCTAAATTGTCTTTATGTCTTCCTATCATCATTGTCTCTGTCTTCGTAGTGTTTATTTTTATATTATATTCCTCCCCTTAGTTACTAATTTGATTTAGGTGGTTCTGTAGGCTTTCATATTTTCTGCTATGAGTATCTGGTCGTCGGCGAAAAGTAATTCTGTTTTATCTTCTTCCTGGTTAAAGTTTATTTTGCTACATATGGCGTCCATATATGTTATAAAAAGAAGCGGCGATAGTACACAGCCCTGACGCACACCAGAGTTCACTATAAAAGTTCTTGACAACCCTGCCTTCGATCTTATGCAGCATTCACTATGTGTGTACAGGCTTTTGCAAATATTAATGAGGTGATTGCTGATTCCTTTTTTCCCATACATTCCCACAACATATTCCTGTCGACTCTATCAAAGGCTTTTTCTTGGTCTATGAATGTCAACAAACATGTCTTATCATGTTCTATTGCCCTCTCTGATAGTTGTCTCAATGTATAAATGGCATCTGTGCAACTTCTGTTTCGTCGAAAGCCCATCTGTGCTTCTGAAAGTTGAAACTCTATCAATGGTCTCAGCCTTTTTTCGATGATCTTAGCATACATTTTCCCAGTGTGACTGAGAAGTATTCATATTCATATGCTTATATTTCAGAATTGGTGCCATTTGGTCCAAAACTTGTCCAGCTTTATTAATGCTTCCGTTTTCTGAAAAAAACTGCCCAGATATGTAAAATCCTTCACCTGCTTTAACTGGAGTTCATCAGTTTTGATATTGGTAGTTCTTTTTCTTGACAATGTCATCACTTTTGTGTTGTCTATGTTGATCTTCATATCATAGTATGGTATTCAGCATTTATATCATTTTCTGCTGCTACCTGAATTTAACATGTGTAATACTTCATATATAATGAATGAGTGGGGAGAAAGGTCTTAGTGCAGGGTGTGTCACAATGGCTGCCTAACTGTGGCTAGTAAAGGTTCTGTATTATATATTCTGTCTGTACGTAGCATATGGTATTCAGCATTCATATTATTGTCCTCTGCTACCTAAATTTAACATGTATGATACTTTATGTGTAATGATTGAGTGGGAAAAGGGTTTACTGCAGGGTGGGTCTAGGTGCCCAACTTGTGTGACCCTTCGAAAATAAAAGTTTGATTGTTCATTCTGTGATTGTTCTAGTTTATACAGTAAGAAATCAAGCTTAGTCATTACAGCAGCACATTTCAACTACTACTTCTTAGAGTTCACCATCAACATTGTCTGGATCTTTTCTCCGGGGCTTGTCGGTGTGTTGAAAAACTGGGCAGACTGACTGATGTTTTAACCCCAGCAGGACATCACACCGAGGAATAAACCAGGTGACACAAAGTGCCATCATTCAGATGATGATCACCCGGAGGCAGATCACAAAAACTATGTTCGACCCGTAGGGTTGTAATGTAATTAGGGCCGCTGACCACAGGTAGGATGGGGTTTCAAAATAAAGAAAAATTGTTTTCTGCATGGGAACGAAATGAATGTAAAAGACCTTGTAAATTTTGGCAGAAGGTTCTAGCTGTTTGTCCACTTCTAGACTAAAGTCTTGTTCTAGAATTCGAATTCTGTGTGCACATACATTTTACAGATCTGGCTTACTTGTATGCAGACTGTTTGTCCCTTACCTCTCAGGTCAATGAAAAGATGCCTAATAAGTTGACTTTTACACCATGTTTTTTTTTCCTCTCAAGTGAGGCATTGGGTCTATTCCCCCCCCTTCCCCCCCACCACCCTTTTTCCAAGATGGGGGCATGGAACTCACATGGGAAACACTTCTATAATCCTTGTGAAAATGAAGAAAATTTTGTACTGATGATCTACATTAGGGCGATTCAACTTAGTTTACTCAGGGGACATAACTTTGAAAACTCGAGACTCACGAGCCAGAGGTACAAGCAAGAAAGATCATCAATACAGTACAGGTGGCAGTGATCCGTGGGCCATTTGCTAGATCGCCAGTTTAATAGAGCTGATGTATGTCATCATAATGATAGATCTGATGATAATGCAAGTGATGTCACTTGCTGATTGTGACGATTCTTATTCATCACTGTTTGAGGTTATAGACAGAAAATAATATACTTTGTGTGCATTAAAAAAAAATGTGTTTAATGATGCTTTGAAAAGTGACCAATTATTAAACAAGCAAAACAAGTCTATGATGTCACAGAAAAGTTCCTTTAAGGAAAAATTCAGACATCTAAACCAGGATATGTAAGGCTCTCTGTCTGGCTTAGGGGTGGGATTAAAAAGCTTTGCATGAAATTCTGTGGTACTGGTGCTCTGGCTGAAGTGAACAACCATCTCCCTCAATTCTCCATCACCTGTGTCCTTTATGTTGACATACCTGACCACGTCTGGTTTCTGTCACCTGTGTCCTTTACCTGACCACGTCTGGTCTCTGTCACCTGTGTCCTTCATGTGGACATACCTGACCACGTCTGGTCTCTGTCACCTGTGTCCTTCATGTGGACATACCTGACCACGTCTGGTCTCTGTCACCTGTGTCCTTCATGTTGACATACCTGACCACGTCTGGTCTCTGTCACCTGTGTCCTTTACCTGACCACGTCTGGTCTCTGTCACCTGTTTTCTTTATGTTGACATTCCTGACCACGTCTGGTCTCTGTCACCTGTGTTCTTTATGTTGACATTCCTGACCCCGTCTGGTCTCTGTCACCTGTGTTCTTCATGTGGACATACCTGACTACGTCTGGTCTCTGTCACCTGTGTCCTTCATGTGGACATACCTGACCACGTCTGGTCTCTTACCTGCGTCCTTTATGTGGACATACCTGACCACGTCTAGTCTCTGTCACCTGTGTCCTTCATGTGGACATACCTGACCACGTCTGGTCTCTATCACCTGTGTTCTTCATGTGGACATACCTGACCGCGTCTGGTCTCTATCACCTGTGTTCTTTATGTGGACATACCTGACCGCGTCTGGTCTCTGTAACCTGTGTCCTTCATGTGGACATACCTGACCACGTCTGGTCTCTGTCGCCTGTGTTCTTCATGTGGACATACCTGACCGCGCCTGGTCTCTGTCACCTGTGTCCTTTATGTTGACATACCTGACCACGTCTGGTCTCTGTCACCTGTGTCCTTTACCTGACCACGTCTGGTCTCTGTCACCTGTGTTCTTTATGTTGACATTCCTGACCACGTCTGGTCTCTGTCACCTGTGTTCTTTACCTGACCCTGTCTGGTCTCTGTCACCGCATGAAGTTCTCTGTAGCTTTTGTGAACTCATCTGCCAAACCAAGAGTTTTTACAGGCAGGAATAAATGGGCTTGAGCCATGTCTAAGGGCTTAATTATAACTTTACATTTTTTTTTTTTAATACTCGGAATGGCAAATAAATATATTTCCATTTCCAAGGCATAGGTGCTGGGACTAGGTGGCTCAGGCAATTTGAGAAAAAAAAAAATTGACAATTCATCAGCTAGAAAGTTTGCATGCAGGCAGGATAAGTAATCACCTTAACAACATATAGACACTCTCTTTTAGAGTATCGGGAAGGATAAGTAATCACCTTAACAACATATAGACATTCTCTTTTAGAGTATTTTTTAAAAACATTTCAGTTATTTCAAAAATATTATTTTTCTTCGCCATTCAGTGCATAATAATAATAATAACAATAACAACCGTTGTTATTATTGCACACTTAGACATGGCTTAAGCCCCTGAGGTCTTGATAAAGAAAATGTATAGAGGCTGATGCCCCCCCCCCCGATCAATTCTATGTGGCAGTGCCCCTGTTCTAAGGCTATAATTGTGGATGTGGTCCTCTCCTGGACTAGTTCTGTTTTTGTGGACAGTAGTAGACTTTTACCCAACCAGGAAATCACACAAACGATAAACACCCGATGACACAGAGTGCCACTATGTGGATAAGGATCACCCATAGAGAGGTCCCAGAAACCGCATTCAGCCATTAGAGCATGTTTATAGACGGGCTATATTGCGGGCACTGGCAAGAGCCAGAGTGGGGCTTCAAAATAGAGGAAAATTGCATCTCACAAGGAGATGACGGGATATGATATTCATAAAACATGTTTGTGGACAGTATTCTGATGTTCTTTTATTTAACAAAGGGTGCTCTCCTCTTTGGAGAATAAAATGGTTTGGGAGGCTGGTGCTGAATATGTTAATATGACAGCCATTTTATTTGGTTTAAACTGGACTCAGTCGAGAGACGAAAAGCTGTAAGGCTTTCAGTTTCATGGAAAATGATTCTTCACTGAATAGACTGCATACTCTGGGTGTACCAGTTGGAGCATCGAGATAGGAAAATTACACGGGAGCCACCTGCGGATGAAGATAATCTTTAAGTGAACAATCAACAATAATCTGTTATTATTATTATACACATTTGCAGGACATAAGGAGCCTTTCTTGTCAGTGATGAAATGTCGCAAGCTAGCTTGGTTCTAATACCTGGAGATTCGATTGCAAATACTTTACTTCAAGAAACATGGGGGGGGGGGGAGAAAGAGAGAGAGAGAGAGAGAGAGTCGAAGCAAGGAGGACAAAGAAGAACCTGGAATGACATCAAGAAATGGGCAGAGCTAAGTTATCCTACACTTATTCGTCAAGCAGAAGACAGAGAAAGATGGTGGGTTTTATGTGCTAGTGCTTCCATCGATACACCTCGACGACCCTAACGGGTCAACGGTTCTGTTATGTTATATTTCAACATGCCAATTATTGGGCGGCGCATTCCAAGCCTGACATGCGAAATTGTGCCAACGACTAAAAGTGGGTGAGCTCATTGTCAAGGAGAGTAGCCTTACATATCCTAGTAAATGGAAGTGCAACCTGAAAACAATGTTATGGCAGAGTAGACGAGGCCAAACATAAGGCCATACAGATAAAACAGGAATTCCTGTTTTGCCAGCCTCACAAAAACGGGAATTCCCATTGAGCAGTATGGCCTTATATCTGGCAGTGACAGGCCCAAACTCTTCTTAGCTGGCAGCTGGTGTAGGCAGGAAGATTTTACAGGAGAACAGAGAGAGCGCTGCTTTTCTTATAGGGCAGCTTCCGTAGTATGTTTTGTTCCACTCGTATTGGTCTTAGCCTGTCTTAAGATAAAACAAGACGGACCAAGAGGGATCATGATGCATAATCATCTCCCCGCAATAATACCCGGATTTGGGCTGTGGACAGAAATATTTTTTTTCTGGTCTCAACTGGCTGTGAGCTTCTCTTTGTCTTGTATTTATCGCTTTGAGACTCATTGGTGTGTGTGTCGTGTTTGTATGTGCGAGCGCCTCTTTGTCTTGTGTTTGTATGTATGAGTTAATTTTTGTTATGTGTTTATGTGAGAGTCTTTGTCCTGTGCATCGTTGTGTTTATATAAATAAGCGTGTCTACATTTGTTGTCAATTAGCTGTATAATTACATCCCGAGCTCGTTGCATCAGTATTAGCTATCTGCAAAGAAATAACTGGTTTTTCAACGGACGGTGACAATCGAATATCGTCTGATAACAGTCTGGCTAAACAAACGAGCACAGAGAAACATAACTTGTGCCTGAGTCTAACTATGAGAGATGGCAGATAATTATCATTTATAAACATTCCGACGTCCACGAATTCTTTTACTTGCAGTCATACGTGAAGAATTCCCTATGTATAAACTATTTAAATTACCAACACCCGTTTCTAAGCTGGTTTGTGACAAGAAACGTGAGAATATATCTACGTGACTAACAGCACAGCAACAATGCAGATGCACTGACAGATTTAGGAATTCCCTGAATGTTGCACATGTCACCGCGCTCAACAATGCCATAAGTCAACGCCACTGGATACAAGAACAGTCACAAATCTGCGCCGCGTCTCATTGTCACAGCCAATTGTTACCCTGAACATTCCAATTATTGATACTAAAGTAATTCTTTGTTTCACAAACAACGTTTGCTTCACCACGGCGCCACACCTGTCGAGGAATCTGTTAGCGCGCATGTTCGTGGCAAGGCATTCTCTAATATATCATAAATATAGTCGGCCGTGGTTTGTGGTATCTAAAGATAGTGGGTTTTTTCATAGCCAGGTAACTCCACAACAGTGTGATAACCACATCCGTATGTCGATAAAGGAGACTGAAATTGCTGTACGTGGGACAGTTCCCCTCCATCTCCTTGAGTAGTCAGAATACAGAATTTTTCCAGTAAAGCTCCTAACTACACGTAATCAACAAGGAGTTCAAGTGCTGATAGTCATTATCATCATCATCAATCCTCTTTATGTCTAGTGGTACATGAGGCTTCAGGAGGACATTCCATGCTTTCCAATGCAGTTTTCCATGTCAGAAATGCCGCACTCAGGTCACTTTCCATCGTTCGTCTCCATGTTGTTTATGGGCGCCCCTTTGTTCTCTTTCCCTCTGGTATCCATGTGAGAGCGGTTTTGGCAGGTATATCAGGATTCATTCTCATAACGTGGCCAAGCTATTTCCATCTTCTTTTGGTTATCGTACTGTCTAGCGTTTCTTGGTTTGTGACTTGAAGTAGTTTAGTGTTTGAGATTGTATCTGACAAGAAAATTTTGATAATTCTATTTAGACATGTGTGGTGGAAGATGGATAGCTTGTGTCCATCCTTTTTGGCCATTCTCCAGTATTCTGCTCCATAAAGAAGAACTGGCAAAATGATGCTCTTGTAGAGTGGGAGTTTCGTTTCTCTGCAGTAAGTGATGATAGTGTCGAGTGTTATTTTAATGTTCGACAAAATCACAGCCGGGCTCCCTGAGA
The DNA here is from genome assembly GCA_905116865.2 of Candidula unifasciata. Lineage (NCBI taxonomy): Eukaryota > Metazoa > Mollusca > Gastropoda > Stylommatophora > Geomitridae > Candidula > Candidula unifasciata. Next base: position 211,334 of record CAJHNH020000822.1, on the reverse strand, counting down.
AGGCGGTGGGAAACATCTACTCTCCCCTTATTTCTTCGAAAAGCTTCCCCAGTTTACAAGACGACACGGAGTAGATCACGCACACAAACTATGACATACACGCAAAAATAAGGGTTTATTGTTGTAATCAGACGACAGTGGATACAGACTTGCATTGTTTGACGACCGCACCTTTGGGTCTGAATCAGGAGACGCGATGGCTTCTGTCGAAGGTCACACATTTAAAGACTCCTATTTCTGTCTATAAGTTAATGTGAATGAATAAAAGCTTCCTGGGTGGTGTGTAGTCATGGGTTGTGGGAAATACTAAATGTCTACTCTAAAGTGTAAGGAGGAACTGAGTTGAGTTGAGTCAAGAATTGACATCACAGCACTCGGGGCATTCCCATGGATGCTCCGTCCTCATCTTCAGAAGCCAGCGCAGAGTTCCAGTACTGATGGTACCGGTCACAGTATGGTTATATGTCCGTCTTGCCCTTTCTCTGAGTGCAGTGAGCCGGCCACACTCTGGTTTTACCCAGGTACCTCATTCTCTCCAGGCCATAATAATCTTCTTTCTCTGCTGATTCCGTTGCTTGTTCCCAAAGGGCAGTGTAAGGAAGAATGATAATGCAAGCAAGTCGGGTTAGTTACTTACTTCATACATCAATGACTTAGTTTCCCACATCTTTCCATGTAGAATTGTGAACTGCTAAACTACTTCTCATCCCACTGCTAGTGCTTCTGTTGTTGCTGCTACTACTACTTCTCCTTTTTTCAGATTTCTTCTTTCTTCTTCTTCCTTTTCTTCTTCTTCTTCTTCTTCTTCTTCTTCTTCTTCTTCTTCTTCTTCTTCTTCTTCTTCTTCTTCTTCTTCTTCTTCTTCCTCCTTCTTTTCTTCTTCTTCTTGCTCTTCTTTTTCTTCTTCTACCTTCTCTTTCTCCTCTTCCTCTTTTGTCATCATCACCACCATTATAATCATCATCTTCTTCTTCTCCTCTTCCTTTATCGTCTCCTCCTTCTCCTATGATCATAATGGTTCCTCCATGACTAGGATGACCATAATAGCTTAAGCTGAAAACAGGACATTCCATTAATATTCTGAGCTGAAAACGGGACATTCCAATAATATTCTGAGCTGAAAACGTCAGACCCCATTAATATTCTGACATTAATGTGGGTGTTGTTTTTTAATACGGACACAAGACACATTTAAAAATACGAGACCGCCCAGGTAATAACGGGACATGTGTTTGCCCTATCCGTTACAGACTCCAACCCGATGCCCAAAGGGAGACCACATATCAAGTGCGGATTACTAAAATATGACTATTGCGACATGCTTGTTTAAGGTCAGTGAGTCTATTCTTTTCCCTGATAAGGCCCAGAATACCAAGCACAACCTTGCACTACTTGGCAAATAATAAATGATTTTCCTCGTTCAGAGTGGCATACTTCCCTTCGGAGATCACGGGAGAGGAACGTTGTCTGGATCTTTTCTTCGTGTTTTGTCGCTGTGTTAGGAAATGAACAGACAGACGAACTGGTTGGCTAAGCGCAACTTGGTGGAATATTGACGCACGAAAGGGCAGACGTGGTTAGGGCCTTGTGTGATAACGTGTACAATTCGTAGGACTAAATGGATCCCCACGGTCTAGTGAGAGTGATGCAGCGGTTAGTGACGAGGGAATCTGGTGAGCGTGATGCAGCGGTTAGTGACAAGGGAATCTGGCCGATACTCGACGCTCATGGGAAAGGCACGGCGGACGTATAATCAAATTGCTACTGGCACCACTAGTTTTGAGAACTCTGCGCTGGCTGCTAAAGATGGGGACATAGCGCTTATGGAAAGTCCCGACTGCTATTTAGAGTATTGGAATAACAGCCTATGGCGATGGTAAATTAAGGCTATCCGGCCTTGTGAAGTAATAAATAAGCTGATTATGTCACAGCAATAGGATTATGTCGGTGAGATTTAGGGATTCCATCAGCGGGATAATGTCAGTGGGAGTATGTCGGTGGAACTGTAATAGTGGAATTGTGTCAGTGGGATTCTTACGATGGGATTGTGTCAATGGGATTCTTACGATGGGATTGTGTCAATGGGATTCTTACGGTGGGATTATGTCAATGGGATTCTGTGGGTGGAACTGTATCAAGTGGGGATTATGACAGTTCTTACGGTGGGATATGTGAGTCCAATATTCTACATGTGGGAATCGCTAGCAGAAAAGATTGACGGTGGGATTATGTCAATGGGATCATGTCGGAGAGGGATGAGTTTATACAAGAGAGGGATAATACAAGAGAGGGATGGCAAATATGAGGGATAATACATGACAAGAGAGAGATAATACAAAGACAAGAGAGGGATAACACAAGAGGCTGTACAAGAGAGGAATAATACAGAAGCCTGTGAACCAGCATGACGATTAACGCAACTCGGCATAGACTACAAGAAAGAAATAATACAAGAAAGGAATAATACAAGAGAGGGATAACACAGGAGAGGAATAATACAAGAAAGGGATAAAACAATTAAACTCCAGACGCAAGGCAAATCACGTCACTTGGTGGATAACACAGAGAGGGATAATACAAGAGAGGGATAACACAAGAGAGGGATAACACAAGAGAGGGATAAACAAGAGAGGGTATTAAAATTGTGAGCAAGCCTACATTTTTTCTACGAGGTAAATCTGGTGGCATTTTCCCTACTCGTATTCTTCTTCCTCTTCGCTTTCTCTTTCACCGCTTTGCAAGCATCACTTCAGAGGTTCCGGCTAGTTAGCATCCTCATGCCGGTGTGTTGGAAAATGAGTAGGCAGATAGACTGGCTGGCTCTGCACCACTGGTGGTGAATTGATGTATGACAAGCTAGATATTGTGAGGGTCCTGTGGGAGCGAGTAAACAGTGCCGAGGCGTAGATAGATCGACGGCCATCTCTAGATATAAATAGTCTGAAGATGGGCGTGATAGATCATTACGGTCTGAGGGGAATGGTTTTGCGAGGAGTTACCAGGGGATCTGGCCCACCCTCAACACTCAAGGGAAGGACGGATATACAATCAGACGGTTACTTGTAGCATTGAAATTGGAACTTTTTGCTTGCTGCTGAAGACGGGGACTGAGCACTTATGGGAGTGTCCCGAGTGCTGTAATGTCGATTCTTAATTTAACATTCAAAATTTTACCGCTTCGGGTTTCGAGAGAGACATAAGGTTCTGCTTCCTTCTCTTCTGACCGCCTCGACTGTAGCCACACGGCGCTTGGTTGTGTTTCTTCGATGTCTATCCTATTTGTTCTTGGTCTACCCGGTGATCTACGTTCTGCTCTTGCTCTTGTGTGTGTGTGTGTGTGTGTGTGTGTGTGTGTGTGTGTGTGTGTGTGTGTGTGTGCGTGCGTGCGTGCGTGCGTACGTGCGCGCGCCTTGTATGGTATGGCTTCACTAGACATTTTCTCTACGTGGGTAAACCATTTGATTTACTCTCTTTGTGTGTTATTAGTTCTGTGCCGACTCTTTCTGCTGTGACTTCATTCTTGATTTGATCTCTTCTGGTCACTCCTGCAGCAATTCTTAAACATCTCTTTTCGTGGTCAGTAATTTTCTCTTTTTGGTTTATTACGGCTGACCATGTCTGGCACTGGTAGCATAGGATGGGAAATTAATATGTTTTATTTTAGATATTTTTGTGTGGGAGGGGAAGGGGGTGCTTGCAGGGACTGTCGTATGTTGTAGGGGGAGGGGGTGGGTGGCAGGGGGGCCTAGCTCTCACAACAGATTCTAAAAATATGCAGTCAGCTCAAATTACCACAGCTTAATAAAACATTGTTTACGTTTCTCACGAGCTTTCAGTCTAATGACCTGCAAACAGAATGACATTACTTCAGACGCGATGTCCACCAGCGTACAATGGAGCTGCACCCAGGTCTGTTGAATACAATTATCTTGTCAAGTAGTTTACTAAGTGGGCTCCACCATCAGACATCTCGCTCTGATACAATCAAGTGAGGGGGGACATTCCACTGCAATATTTGTAACAAGTTCTGCTATTTTTATCACTACTTCTCTCGAGTACATTGTAAGACATGCCCATATAAGGCTACTACGTATCCGAGATATTTCATTCATCATTTTACATGCTTGGAATATTTTAAACCCTAATACAACTAGGTCAACTTTTCAGTTTTGCCGCGCTGATTTGTTCAAATACCCTAAATAGAATTCTAAAGAAATGAAAATACTGGTCAGAGTTAAAAAGCTTTTTGCACGATACATTTCCAGTTCTGTAACAAGGGCGGGTCCTGTTTTAAACTAGAGTACATAATGTAAAGACGCATAGAATGTAAAACTCTCTTCTCTGACGAAAGAGGAAAAACTGTTTTTATGTGGCGCACTTTTAACACGTGGGTGTCTCATTATGGCGGGTCTCGGGAAATAGTATGTCCATATATGGCAGACAATGAGATAAAGATACATTCTGGAGACGCGAGGTCGTGTTACACAAGTTGGCGGGGAGATGCGGGGTAGGAAGAAGTGTCATTGAGAATGTTTTCCGCAGTTTTTTTGTGTGTGGAGTCTTTAGATAACACCCACCAATCATCTTGGCTGAACTGGTATATAAGACCCACCGTTTGGCCAAACAGCATTCAGACTCGTACGCTGATCGTACAAAGATCTTACTGGAGAAGACTACAGTTAAAGACTGACTAAAGAAACGAATTATTATTATTCCACAAGTGAACACCATGGGATTCCACGGAGCTTTTCTACTGGCAGTCATTGTAAGTAACAAATTTCGTATTGGTTTGAAAGCACAACTGTCAACAAGACACATCGACTCCCAGGGGTTGTAGATTTCTGAGCATCAGTCTCGCGGTCTGGACAAATGTTGAGAGTCTGTGATGTTGGTGTGCATTTTCTAATTAGAAAACAATATTATTATTGGGGAAGGAGGGAGCCTTATAGAGATAAAGTCTCGCTTAAGTTCGTAATTTACACACGGACGCATGTATATTTACATACATGATGTGCCTGGTAGACCCAGTCCTAATTTGGTGCCAGGAAAGGTTATGAAAAGTAAAGGCGGCCGACATGATATTGACCACATCACCCACCAAGTGCTGGTTGGTCTATAAAAAATATACTTTTGTTAATACTTGCTAGTCACACTCGCTCTCACTATGAGCTGGAGTCCCATGCCCCTTCACGGCGCAATATAACACTTTCGTCTGTAAAGACGGGAAGGTGCCAGTCGAATGTGTATGTGTGTGTGTGTGTGTGTGTGTGTGTGTGTGTGTGTGTGTGTGTATGTGTGTGTGTGATGACTGGCACATAGCTTATAATAATAAATAAGAAGGAGTCGCTTAGCAACCTTACAATTTTTAGAGCGGGTGGTGTGTTTGTGTGGATCAGTTCTCCATCTGTCCGCGATCATTGTCATAATCATCTTCATCATCGTCGTCATATTATTCACACAAGAAGTTATGGTTGAATATTATTATTTCTTCATTTGGTATTCCAGGCCATGACATCATCCAGAACCTACTCGACTCCGATCACCACTCACTGTGGCAAGCCAGCCGATGTTGTCTTTGTCATCGACATCTCGTCGTCCATCTGGCCCAGAGAATTCAACAAATACGCCCTGACATTCCTCCAGAACGTGGTGAGCATGTTCAACGTGGGTCCCGGAGAGAACCAGACTCGAGTGGGTGCAGTCACCTTCAGCACCGACGTCAGGCTGGAGTTCAATCTCAACTCCTACATGAAGAAGTCAGACGTTCTTGGCGCTATTTCCAAGATCAGAGTCACCGGAGGCAACACGTTCACAGACAAAGCCTTAAAGTACGTTGCTGCCAACATGTTCAGTGAGAAGAATGGTGGCCGACCTGATGTGGCCGATATTATTATTGTGTTGACGGACGGCAAGTCTAGCAGTCCAGCGAAAACAATAATTGAAGCTGAAAATGCACGCCAGCGTGGAGCAGCCATCTTTTCTATTGGAGTTGGAGAAGCTGATGACACCGAGTTGATGCAGATCGCGAGCTCACCGCCGAGTCAGTTTAAGTTCAAAGTGACCGATTTCGCTGCTTTGGACAGCATCATGTTGGAGCTGGCGCTCAAGGCTTGTGAAGGTAAGGCAGGACAAAAAGGATCGTTGTATGAAGAAACATTTAAAAAAAAAAAGAAGGAAAAAAATTGAAGAAAGAAAGAAAGAGTGTGTGTTGTGTGCGCGTCCAGAATGGTAGACAAACATTTTAATATTCGTGTGAAGAGAGAAAGGGGGGTAATGTAGGTAGATCGAAAGGTAGAGTACACACACAGAGATATAGAGAGAGGGAGAGAGAGGAGAATGGAGACAATATTTACTATACAATGAAAGGGAAGACTAGGGAGTTATCATCATTTACATTTGTTACGTATAATTTGAATCCTTTTGTCGGGAAAGCTAACCCGGTCAACAAATGCCTGCAGAAATCGGACGAAAGGCGCAAATATCGCTGCCATGCTGTAAACGGGCACCAGGTAGTTACATCTTCGGATGAAGGCAGATTAAGAGGAAGAATCCTTTTGCATATGACGATTTAAAACAAACCAACAAACGGCAACACTTTGTTAAAAGACAAATAAGAGAAGAAACAATGTATATGTACATACACAATGGTTTCTGCAATTTAAAAAAAATATATATAAATATATATATATATATAATATTAACATATATATATTATTTATGATATATAAAATATACTACAACTTACATATATATGAAATTTGACTTTTGGGCTAGACAAATTTCTCAGGACGTTCATTTTTTGTTATTCTAAATCTGGCTTTTGACGTAAAAAAGAAAGAATTACTACTGAACTTTCTGGGAATCTCTCACGGTGATCCTCATCCGCATGGTGGCATGTGAAACAAATGACCTTTTGATGGGTGGGTACGTAATGAATATTTAGAAGGACGCATGAATTTTTGCGTTGCTGGCCGAAACGTGAGGATTACATGGGCAGGATTGTGATATTTCAGATTTTAGTTTAAAACTATATTTTTGTGTAATTTTTCACTGATTATTTAAACACTGGCAGAAATGTTCGCTTGTGTTCTCTCTCTCTCTCTCTCTCTCTCTCTCTCTCTCTCTCTCTCTCTCTCTCTCTCTCTCTCTCTCTCTCTCTCTCTTTATCTCGTTTTCTCTCTCTTTTGATCTTTCTCTTAATCTTCCTAATTATATAAATATATATTAAAACATGTTTGCCATATTTTTTTAGAATAACTAATTTCGTTTTTCTAAAATTTTCAGTTGAAACACCCCAGACCACTACCACAACAACTACAACCACAACTGCAACCACAACTACTACCCAACCTGCCAATGGTAAGTTTGTGAATGTTTTTGCCTACAGAACTATCATCAGTCTGACTGACGTCTAAGATTCCTTTCGTTCACAATCACTTTCACTATACTACCTATGTGGGTTCCGGGGCCCTATTGAAGGGAAAACAAGAATAGACCCACTGCTTCCCCAAACAAGCATGTCGCAAGAGTCGACTATTTACAGCTTTTTTTTTTTTTAAGTTAGAGTACATCTGCCTGAGATACAAGGAACCAACAATCTGCATACAACGTCAGATCTGTTAAACTGATGTGCACGCAACACAGTCAGGTTCTGGAACAGAGGTGAACAAACAACTAGAACTATCTGCCGGTGTTTACAACCAGTAAACGCAAAGAAGAAAAAGAAGACTTTCACTATTCAACATCTCCAAAAGTGCTTTTGTAGATCGCATAACTATATTCTCAGCACAGTGAACGATCTCCGTAGCACAGACGAACCCCAAGTGAATATAAAGAATCAAACAACCTATACATTTTATTTTCATTGTATGGATCTCTTTCGCTTTTGTTTAATTTGCAATAGCTTATTCAATGGTACATTCTCTTCTATTTTTGTATTCACTGAGGTTTTTCACGTACTCAGAATGCACTTAGCGGCGTCCGTGGCTAAGGCGTTGCGAGTCTGACTCGTAATCTGCGTGGATTATTATCGTGGTATGGGACGTCGCAGGTCGACCCAGCCTCAAATGGGTACTAGGATGCGCTGTCCCGGGAAGGTAAAGACGGCCGGCGTAATGCTGACCCCATTACCCACCGAGTGCCGATTGGTCTGTAAAAATATGGGTGCTCTTCCCATATGCCCGATGCGCCTAAGGGCGTGTAAAGGGATCTTTACTTTTACTTTTTACAGAATGCACTTAAATAAAAAGAGGGGGAACCATTGAGGCCGTTAAATATTATATATTAATAAAGTACATTATATTGTCCAGTGTGTTCTTCTATCTTCTACTTCTTTCTATGAGTGCCGATCAATACATGCATTGTCTTTTACTTTATTAATATAAAATATTTAACTTGTTATGTTGTCTAATGTGCTTTATCTTTCTACTTCTTTCTGTGAGTGCCGATCAATACATTGTCTGTTACTTTATTAATATATCAGAATGCCCATGAGTCATCCGATTGGTACCGACTGTCAACAGAGAGGTTCAGAGATAGGTATGAAATTAAAAGATAACAGGAAATATGTCGGATAACAGGACATATAAAGCTGCAGACACATATTACTCCAACTTGAACCTTCAGCGAAGTGACAGCATCATTTCAAGAAAACCACTTTTCGCATGTGCTGTGGTTGCTAGTGATTAGCTTGTACATTTATCTTCTTGTGTCTACTTCCTTCTTATATAAGCGTCAAAAAACGTATAGAAAAAGATGACGGTGATAATAACAACCTGATTATTTTTTTTTTTGTTAAGGTAGGCAGTACAATGGTGATAACACTGACATTAGCAACCACAAGACAACAGTCACAATGTTACTGACTAACCTTTTCTGTTTATTCCCTTTAGAGTGCGGCGGGAAACCCAGCAGATATATTTTTCGTGCTCGACTCGTCCAGCAGTATATGGAAACCCGACTTTGAGAAACGAATGTTGGGATTTGTCCGTGACGTGGTGGCCAGTTTTGACATTGGTCGAGACCTGACGAGGGTTGGTGTCATGACATTCAGCGACACGCCTAGGCTGGTGATTGGTCTAGACTCTTACACCAACAAACAAGACCTTCTCCAAGCCATTTCACCGCAAATCGTCAGATACACTTTGGGCGGCACCAACACGGCTGAAGCTCTTCAGGATGTCCGGAAAAATGGCTTCCACGAATCAATCACAAGAGAGGGAGTAGTCAAAATTGCTATTGTAATCACCGACGGTCAATCATGGAACGAGAAGAAGACCATCAAAGAAGCTGAACTTCTGAAGGAAAATGGCGTCAAGGTCTATGCCATTGGTGTTGGTAAGGCTGTGAAACAAGAAGAACTTGAAGGCATCGCAAATCAACCCAAGGAGGAGTTTGTGTTCAGTGTCAACGACTTTGGGGCTCTGTCAGAAATCAAAGACACCCTTGCCGTGAAAGCCTGCGGATATGAGGAAGCATTTAAAGATCAGCCAGGTAACAGATTTGTCCCGTAATTTTTTTTTATTTTTTTTAAATTTCATTTTTTATTAATAAAAATTTGTTTACGTAGTTTGGTGTTAATCACTCCCAAATACTGAGTTAAATTTCTTTCTCACCTTGACTCCACAACATGTCCATAATATTATTATTCTTAGGAAGAAATATTTAATTTTCCCCTGACCACAATCGGGTGTGGGACTAATGGCTTAACCACTTCCATGTTTGTTTGTTTTTGTAAATATTATTATATTATAAGTATCGCAATTTATCAGTATACCAAAACTATCTTTACCTTTAAAAAAATTAATCTTATTTTAAATAATTTCTCTAACATATTGGTATCTGATGATTGTGAGAGTTACAGCATCCCATAACGATATTTAACAGTTACCCTCTCTGTGTCCCCAGTGTGTGGCAGCGGACCTACAGACATCACGTTCGCATTTGATGCCAGCACTTTGACCGTGAAAAACAAACACCAAACCCTCGGCCAGATACAAGACTTCACCAAAAGACTCTCTTCCATAAATGGCGACGTGAGAATCGGGGTCACTTCTGGACCCTGTCCACCCAGCATGGATTTCCCGCCATCCGTTCCCAGCGACGCTAGCGATAAACTACGTCGCGTTAAGAGATCGATAAGGTCAAACGTTTTGGGTGTTGTGAAACAATGGCGGCACAAAACTGTCGGCGATCTAAAGAAAACGTCATCAGAGGAAGGCGTCAGCAAGTACGACTCTGACCCCGCGTTTTATGCTTCCAAGAAAGGACTGGTCCTTCTCCTGAACAAAGACAACGTGCCAGAATTCCGCCACCTCAAGGAGGAGGTTCTGCTGCTGATCGACTCGGGCGTCGAAGTGATGGTGGTGCTAGACGAGTCTGTAGAGAGAAAAGAAGTCGACAGGTGGACGGAGCTGATTGGTCACAGGAGAGTGTTGTCAGGGGTTGATCCAAACAACGATTACTCTGGTTACGTTATGGAGTTTGTCTGCTCGTTGTAGGGTCGATCAATGATTGAGATGTTTAGTAGAATCAGGATATAGAATACAGACTTGTTGCATATTATTTACCTCAACATATTCCTGTCGTGAATTATGAGATTTCTCAGATCAACAGAAAGATATACGTGTATGATCAACTGTCACGTACGGCAACTTCACAACAAACTTAGAATAATCACAAGATAAAGACAATCTGTTGGTCAAGCTGCAAATAAGAACATTGGAGAAAAAATTAAAGTTAAAAAAGATAGCGATAACGTCACAACTGCCTAGTGGAAAGTATGAAAGATATAAATTAAAGCTGAAAATAATATTTAAGATTATTTTTTGAAAACTAATAGACGGAGTGGCATCGATAGAACCTCACAAGGGTATAAACAAAAACTGAAGATCATCACATGGCACACCAAACAATTAAGATAAAATAGAAAGCTTCAGGCAAGACCATGAGTCTGTACTCCTACCTTCAAATGATCACAGCAACCTGTAGAAAGAACAGGTGTACCTTTACCTAGGGTCAACTAGACAGTTAGTAGTATTATAGAACTGAATGTACGCGGAAACTTTTATGATATTGTGTACATATATCAACATGATATTATATCTGAGTATGATGCAGTCCCCTACCTTTTGATTTAGAAGTAGACACCCGGTTACAAACACATACTAAGATATTACCAGTCAAAGTACCACTATCTTTGTGTTCATTTTTACTCAGATTACAATGTCATTTATTTGTTACTGAACATGGGACAACATGTTCCTACCTGTGGGGTGTCCCAGTATAAATGTTTTATACAGCTGAATGGAAGTTGTGGGTTCGTTTTTGGTTGGGTTCGCAGCTGAATTGTTATTGCTATTCACTGGGTGTCAGCCTTTCAGTTTACAATTCTGGAAAGATTTGGTTACTAATCGTATGACATTGATGTACATTCACTCATCTCTCTCGGGTCCTTCGAGTACTGCAGTTTGTCAAAACGATAATTTTATCAAGTACAAGTTTTGTCTTTTTTCCCCAATATCTGCTGAGTCCGCAAACTGTTTCTGGGGTTGACTATTTAGTCCGCTGAGTTTCAAAGCTTTACACTAAAAAACTCTGTAGTCGTTATTTTAGAGTTCATGCAGGTATAACTAATGGCCTTTTTGTTTCGTTTTCAGGTCACTATATTTCATAACTATAATTTCAATCACACTTGTCTGCATATTTGTTTACATCTATTAACTTATCTGCTATCTGAGTTAGCTTAGTACTACATGTTAACTGAGCTGTTATTTAAATAACTAACGACTTAACGTGTGAGCTAACAGTGAAAAAACAGTTCACCTTTAAATTATGTTTATGGTGTCATTTGTTAATGTGTTTGATTTCAATTCGAATGTCATTTTCTTGGTGCAATAGTTTACATTTAATACTACATTCACATGAGCTTTAATTTATTCTACCGTGTGTGTAAAAGTTGACTGACTGTAATGTGTAACAAATACACATATTCAGACTGTTAAAGTAAATGTTGTCTAACTGTAATATGTACCAGATATGGACATTTTAAGTGGGAATGTAAACACTGATTGATTGTAATGTGTAGCAAATACATCTTCAGAGTGTTTATGTAAATGATGGCTGACTGTAGTGTGTAACATATACACTTATTTTTTTATCTAAAGTGTTTCACTTGACCATTTTGTAAATATATAAAAAATATGCATTTGTTTACATGAGATTATTTGCTAATTGTTTTAAAAAAAATAAATGATAAAATATTTCATGAGAGAGTCATTTGTTTACCATGAGTATTTGTGATTTGGTGAAACAACATATAATCTTGGAAGTCATGGTAGCTCAGTCGCTAGGCCACTCGTGTTGGCATAGAAGCTATTTGTTCAAATCACCTTAGAAGCAGCGACTTTCTTCTTCTTCAGTATTCTGCTCCCTTGAGGTTCATTGCTGCAGTTATCACCTGTGCCCATTTATATCTTGTCATTTTCCTTCTCTTTTCAGTTGGCAATTCCTAGTGTCTGCATGTCTTCCTGTATGTTATCTCCCCACCTTTTTAACCTACCTTGCGGTCTATTCACATTTAACTGTTTTGTCTCTCTGTTATCTGTCATTCTTTCTGTATGGTCAAGTCACTTCAGTCCATTGACCCTCTCGATGCCAGTAAGCAATGGTGATTTTAACAGATTATGAGTTTTGTCACTGCTTCTCACTTTTCATTCTCCACTGTTTTCATATTTAATGAGTCCAATGATTCGTCATTTACACTCTTTTCTCAAAAGTTTGTGATCCCTGCAAGGGTTCCAGGGTCCCATTGTTGCATAAACAAGAACAGACCCACTGAGCATGTAGTAGGAGTCGACTAATTGGAGGCTTCCTTCAAAGTCGGGGTGCATCTGCCTGAGCAGCAAGCAACAACCAAATGCACACAAATGAGCTAGTAACACGGATGTACACGCAAAACTCAGGGCCTGGCACAAAGCCAGAGTCCAAATGGATGAACCAGGACTTTCCGTCGCAGCTTACAGCTGGTGAACAAAGAAGAAGCGGTTTTTCTAGGCACATATTACGTTCAGTAATTTGCCAGTGCTTTCTGAACGGTGAGCTCCTGATACCACTGTCGAAACCAAAGTGTCCGCAGCTGGGATGGAACGCGGAATCACCCAAGTTCTGAAATACAACTAAAATCCTTAGGTGGATGAATTACCAGAACTTTCCGCTGGAGTTTACAGCCCGTAAAAGCGAAGAAGACTTCATAACTGTTTTGCGGTGCTCCTACATAACTGTGCTATATGGTTAAATAATAGCCGCCGTGGTGGAGCGGCTAGACACTTGCCACGAATCAGAAGTTCGTGGGTTCACTCCCTGGCAGAGCCAGACCTTTTAAAACCACATCACCCATCATGTGCCGATTGGTCCAAAAATATAGGTCTGGCCCCATATGCCCTATACACCTAAAGGCAAGGAAAAGGGTCCTTAACTTTTTTCTCTACTATATGGTTAAATGCAATTTACTGGATTTGTACAGTTCTGATTCTCTCCCTTGAGATATTGATCCAAAAGATCGCAATCCTGGAGGAAACAAACTATTTAAACAAAAACATTTACTACTAAGCACATGATCTGGGAAGTAAATTCACCAATCAACTCCCAGGTGGTCTATACAAAGTTGGAGCTGGCAACATATAATGTAGACAATATGCTTCAAAGTGTGGAAAAAAAAAGGTCTTTTTACTTCCCTTATACACAAAACAGGCAATCACAGTTTCAACTGCATAGTAAACAGGTCACCCCATAGTTGCTCAGTTTCTGTGCCAATGAAAACCACATAGAATGCCCATCACTGTCCCTTGCAGGAAAAAACTGACACAAACTGCAGTCTCAGCATATCAAATAGCATACACATGCATTAAATGCATAAGGCAGCTATAAGATGTACTAACACAAACAGTCTGACACTTGAAATGCAGTCCCTCATCAACGAAAGCAGCTTTAGCAACTGATTGTTGCGCACATGTCACATCAGACATCACATAAAACAATAACATTTCAGGTCCCTCACGAGATACAGCTAAATATACCAAGCAATAAATTGTGCAATCTATAGTTTGTGTCTCTTTTATTCAAATTTACAACGGGAAAACATTGCTGTAATAACACTTCACACCTATCTCTGAATGAAGTTCTCATGTAACTATTGTAGATATGCCCACAGTGTACACCACACTAACATACCTCACAAACAATGTGCAGAAATAAATTCTTTACTGTACAAAACATCTTTAATCAGTTCTTAGTCTTACTACCTTTACTTTTTCCTTTAAATGTGTTCCCCTTTCCTTTAGAATTCCCTTTTCCTTTAAATGAGGTTCCCTTTCCTTTGAATGAGCTCCCTTTTTGAAGCGGTCTCTTCTTTGACCCAGCAGCTTTTTTGGATAGTTTTCCTGCCTTATCTTTCTTGACCTTTTTAAAGTTGACCTTCTTGACAGCTGCCGGCAAATCCCCAAAAATGGAAGACAGCCCGTCCTGTTTTTGGGCATTCTCCTTCTTCTTTTTTATTTTTCGAAACCGCTTCTCCCTTTTGGCTTTCAGGACTGTCTGAAATTTTGAACCTGCGACATTGCTTGGGGCAAAGATAATTTTTCTTGCCGTGGGTTTTCCCGTCTGGTCCTGGTAACTAGTTAAGGAGTGCTAACTGGCAAATAAAGAGACATTTATAAAAAGTTTTTTTTTTCAGCACCTGGAGGTGTTTCTAAAATCTGGTTACATATTCCAACATTGATGAAAACACTGCTTCTTCTTGAGCATAGCCCTCAACCAACCCACACTTTTAATAAGTCGTTTACAACTTGCTTACTAGGCGGACAGTGGATCTATCCCTCCCCCTGAGGAATGAGTCCCTAGAACCCCCACGAAGTCATGAAGTCATAAATCATGGCAAATAAAACAATGCGAAGATAAGAGAAGTCAGTCAACAGGAAGAGCTATCTCTTGAAGGAATGTGATAACACTGAAGAATGTTGAATACCATACAGGAGCAGCAACAGATGGCATGAACCTTTTCTCTAGTACACATGCACTTGGGACATTTCTAACATAACTGCACAAAAGTAGTCCAAGTTTTTAGACCTTGATGTGGTGTTATTTTAATTTTAATATATGCCACTGATAGGTAGAGAACCAGCAAAGACATGGAATGAAAGTTGAATGCATAAATAAAAAAAAATTACTGCTTCAGGAAACTGATGAACATTAAATGGGATGTATTCAAGAAAGACAAAGAAATAAGACACATGTCGGGACAGCTGCTTGTATCGTCAGTTATAGGACACAAAAATATATTTAGCCCAGCATGATGATAAGTGGACCAGGTGGCTGCGTCACTCCTCGAGAATGGAGGATGGCAGAGTCCTTAAGGACATCCTCTACGGTAAATTACAGGTAGAAGATATTTAGGCCGACCTCTATTAGGATATAAAGATGTGTGCAAGCGGGACATGAATGATACAGGTACTGAGGTTGTCTTGTGGGGGGAAAATGCCATGAAGGGGGTGTGGAGGGGGCACATCAGAAAGGGAATGAGAAAGAAGGAAAACATTATTGCAGAAAGGATATGAGCTGAGCGTCTGAAAAGAAACAGACTAAACACAGACAACAACTGTCCTGAAATCCCATGCTATAATTGTGGAAGACTTTTCTTAACACAGGCAGGTCTTATTAGTTACACTCGCCATCACTATGGGCTGAGCCCCATCCCTCTTCATAGCGCAATATAACAATATCATCTGGAAAGACGGAAAGGCGCCAATTATATTAAGCCCAGCATGAGGAAAACTGGATAAAATCAATAAGCAAGCGCTGAAATGGGAAAAATATGGAGTGAAGAAATTAAGATGTGTAAGGAAAACCACAAGCTGAATGTTGCTGAGAGGGGCAAAAGTTGCTGGTCTTGATTCCATCCCTGATATAGAACTGCACGAGATACTCGAGAATGGAAGAATATGCGAGTATGTGACTACATCAGATAACGCTCAACAAGATGATGTGACACGGTGATTACCCCTGGGTTACTACAGCCCATAGGTGAAAAGATAATAACACATTTACAAATGACTTGCCATGAGTTAATAATTTAGCCTTACAAAATAGGAACAAGGAAATGTTCTAGCATATGGTTAGAAAGAAAGAAAATAAAAGAGGCAGGGGTCGAACAGCATGAAAGTGGGCAGTGGACATTACAGCAGTGGTTTCCAAACATTTTCACTTGCAGATCCTGTTTTTAGAAAAAATGTATATGGCCAAGCCCAGCAGGCCTACAGTACCCTATGTCTTACAAGGTAATGGTATTTACAAGTAAGTGATTGTTTGTTTGCTTATTCAACGGATTTATATCATGGCACACGGGTGCAACACATAAGTGCTCTGTTCTACTTTTAACTTAAGCCTGAGTCTGATAATCTCGGCGCAGTGCACGAACTCTGTTGCACCGGCAAGGATCCTGAAATACTTTGGGTAGATTTGTAACTCTAAATTTTGCCTGAGCAGCGGAGTTAGGCTACTCTTTCCGATTTTTACCTGCGCAACAATACACATGGGCATTGCAATATTATTATCCAGAGACCAGGAAAAATCCCAGCTTTCACCAGGGTATGAACCCGGGACCTCAGTACTTGACGTGGACACCATACCTCTACTCAGCCACCATATTTTACAAGCAATGTTTAGGAGAGGAGGAAGGACAGACTCCCTTTGGTGTAAAGTGAAGAGATAAATAAACAACTGTGCATGTCCATGCAATGATATTATGTTTCAAAAATGAAATTTACTGTAAAAGCTTTTTTTTTCTCAACAACCTTCTTCTTCTTCTCCGCATCCATGAGCTGTAAACTCAGACAGAAGGTTCTGGTTGTTCAACCACCTCTGCGGTTTAGTCCCAGGAACTGAGTGTTGCTTGCATATCTGCTTCACATATCTGACTTATTTGTGTGCAGACTGTTGGTACCTTGCCTCTCAGGCAGATGCACTCCGACTTCAAAAGAAGCTTCTAGTTAGTCAACTCTTACAACATGCTTGTCAGGGAGGCAGTGGGTCTATTCTCGTTTTCTTGACAAAGGTACCCCGGACCCACATGTGGATCTCAGCTATCACTAGTACACATGATACTGTCAAAACCTGGCCATATGTTCTGAAGTGACTGCAGAACCCATATAAAGTGCGCACAGATCTCTTAGAAGAGCATCAGCTGGCAACTGCTGCATTAGAGACACCCTAGGGATGAAGATACCTTTCCATCCAGCACAGTTATGCAAAAGACTATTGGATGGTGGTGACATGATAACAAAAGCAAACCTAAAAAAGGATACATTAGATTTGCTCTTCTTTGTTGTCTGAATGTCCTTCTTCTTGGGTTTGCTGACGCAGACCATCACTCGAATCTCTCTCCCTAGCAACGCTGACTTGTTTAATTTCAGTGCCAATCCCACAGAATCCTTCGACTGAAACAGAAACAGATCATAAATGTCAGTTACCATAGCAATGCAACACCATCATGTGCCATAATGATAAGCTTGGGTGGTTACTGTTCTCAATCCTGTATAATAGAACTATAGTATCACAGTGGAGGGAGGCAAACAGGCAAGCCCAAAGGCTTTAATTTGGTTTGAATCAGCACTGAGGCAGATTTTTAAATAAATGTCCTCTGTGACACCTGCACTAACACAGCGAGGCATCCACACTAACCCTCTGGGGCATCCACACTAACCCCCATGTGGCATCCACACCAACCCCTTGCGGTACGCACACTAATCCCCATGTCGCATCCACTTTAACCCTCTGTGGCACCAATGCTGTGGCACACTAGCCCTATGTGGCAAACACACTAACCCTCTGTCCCACCACACCAATAGCAAAGCGCATCCATGAGGTGTCCACTTATCCTAGTAGATTCTCAGTCCCCTGAGATGTCTTCCATCCTGTACCATGTGAAGTTTCCCCTGCAATTTCCCCTTTGAAGAGTGAATGGTGGCATTTCTCAAAACTTTCCAGCCAAACGGTCTCGGAGACTAAACGGCTGAGCCATATGGCTTGCACTCTGAAGCTCGTGGTTCATTTCACGGACAGCGTCATTCACTTCATGAGTCCAATTTTTGGTTCCCTGGGAAATGCTGCTGTGGCTTTAGACTTTGTACTTTATACGACGCTTTCAGCTGTCAGTTAGCCATTCTGCAGAGGAATACTGAGCAATATGGTATAAAACATACTGCAAACCTTCTCAACCTTAAATTCCAGCCATATGACTGCAGTTTAATTTAATTGTGTTATTTTTATGAGATCAGGAGTTCGCAGGGATTCATTATCATATGGTAAAGAAACGATCCAAAGTTTACCAATCTAAAGAAATAAACAATCGTTACCTCAAACTGCACGTAGCAGATGCCTTTGCCGAGGTTGGTTAACCGGTCTCTGATAATTCTCACGTTAGTTATTTCACCGCAGTCAGTGAAGTGAGCTCTAATGACCTCTTCAGTGACAGCTGGGAGAACATAAAGTATCAGTGAGAAACTGGCTCAGGCCAGGAGTTTTAGCAAACCTAAAAACTCTAACAAGCTGACAGCTCAAGTCTCAAGATAGAACTATACAATGGTAAATTGTGAACTCTTACAAGCTAGGATTTACAATCATCACAAATTACCAGAAAGTGATAAATTCTCACAAAATCGGAGCTTAAGTCAACATAAAACATCTCCAAATCATATAAAAAATGATAGAAAAAAACAAATCAAATATCCCTCTTCAAGTCAGATGAATCCTAAAAAGTGATAGAAATTAGATGCAGTCAGGTTGGGTTTTTTTTGTCCGACCTGTTATGAGATGGACTAGAGAACTTGGTGTCAACAAGGAAGACTGAAGAAAAACACAGAGAGACAAAGAGATGAATACTTGAACGGTTTTGGGTGAGGTGAGACAAGAGTACTGATCTACACTGTGATTCTGGTGATCGGTGAGGTGGTCACACATGTCATTATGATTCTGGTGATCATGTGAGGTGGTGAGACATGACACTGTGATTCTGGTGATCGTGTGAGGTGGTGAGACATGACACTGGGATTCTGGTGATCATCTGAGGTGGTGAGACATGACACTGTGATTCTGGTGATCGTGTGAGGTGGTGAGACATGACACTGTGATTCTGGTGATTGTGTGAGGTGGTGAGACATGACACTATGATTCTGGTGATCATGTGAGGTGGTGAGAAATGATGATGGGATTTTAGTGATCATGTGATTCTGGTGATCGACATGTGAGGTGGTGAGAGAGGCATGACACTATGATTTGTCTGGTGATTGTTCTGAGGTGGTGAGTGGACATGACACTTTTTGCCAGAGTTTACAGCTGGTGAAAGTGAAGAAGAAAAATCTGCACCGAGCCCAACCTATAGAATCATCAGCCTAGCATCATATGCCTGATGTGTAAAAAGGGTCCTTTTCTTGACGCTGTTGTGCTTATTTCGGCAGAGATGCAACACCTTCACCTTTCTGCCGACACCTCCGACTTCTTTGTGCAGACCCGAATCGTCTGAGCTACTTGCAGCATCAGTCTTGAATGGATGCTCTTCCTGTGACACGTCACAATAACATACTGAATGTGAAATTCAGTGACACAATTTTCTCCTTCGCCTCCTTCCGTCTGTTACAGAACTTGCCATGTATAGGTTCCAGGGCCCAATGTCGGAGGAAAAAAAACAGACCTACAGCGACCATGCCCTCCCCCCACCCCCAAAAATCATTCGTAAAAGTTTACTAATGAGGGGCATTTCCTTCAAAGTCAGACTGCATCTGCCCAAGATGCAGGGAACCAACCGTTTGCATACAAATAAGCCATATCTGTAAAATGGATGTGCACACAAAACTCAGTTTTTGATCAAGTCTAAGGTCCAGAAATGGACGAAGAACAAGAACTTTCTGCCAGAATTTAGGGCCGGTTTGAGCAAAGAAAGAAGATAAACAAGTTTTATGGGCACATCTATTTTACAGATCAAGGTGAGTTAAATGCAGACTGATGGTTTCCACACCTCTTAGGCGGATGCTCCGAAACACCCCTATTAGTTTCCATCCAAGATAGACTGGGAGTGTGGGTGTCTATTCAAACCCCCCCCCCCCCCCTTTCCTTTCCAACCAGGGCTGTAGAACCCAGACACTGGGTTAAGATGGCCAGTTTCATGCCAAGCCTCCACAATCAGCTCAAAAGACAAGCATGGTAAGTTACACTGTTACTATGCTTTCATGACAAGCCTCATAGATATGGGTGCATGAGCAGACTGGTGAAATACTTACTAAAGGGCAGATTCCCCACAAAGATGGATCTTTTCTTATCATGCTGTAACAAAGATGTGAGACAACAGAGGTCATGATATATAACAGTAATTCTGATTATGCTGTGAACACAGGTAGAGCTTTTGGAGACAACTAAACATAATTCCAGGCAACCAAAAGGTGAACAAAAGAGGCTGGTATTAGGACACACATGAAGAAAACAATATGACTAGAATGTCCTCACACAGGCTGAGTTGTCCTGGGAGTCCAGGTTACCACACACACACACAAAAATCATAAAACATAGAGTCTGATTCACTGTTCTTTTGAAAGCTGCAGTGGTGTAGCAGCAACTGAATGCTTACTTGTTGGCCAAAAGGTAACGGGTTTGAATCCGCACCAAATTAAACTTTTTTTAAACGATAACATTAGCTCCCAGGTCGACCAAGTTTAAAATGGGTACCAGGTAAAGTTCCTGGATACAGAGGTAGCATGGATTATGCTGACCCCCATAAAAGGCCAATTAGTCTATAACAATATGCCTGGCATCATATGTCTGATGTGCCACTGGCATGAAAAGGGTTATTTACTTCACGTTACTGTTCTTCTATGGCTTAGTTTTACAGCTCTTCTATAACCTAGTTCTATTGTTCTCATAAACAGGGGGTGACTGCTATCAAACGGATGACAAGTGCTAAATATCATAAAATGTAACTAGTGAGCTCATCGAGGAACTGAAAAAGAAGAGCACAAACACAATTCAACGTTCTGTTCTCATAGGCTAGTTAAGTTCTTCAACAGCCATTCCCCCGTAAGGGTTGGGATTTTTTAACGTGAACTTGGACTTATAGTATTTCCCCTGAAAATCCCCTTAGCAGTTGGAAATTGAAAAGAATAGCCTAACCGCGATGAGCTTCTTCGGACTTGAGTTAGAAGAAAGAAGGAAGCACTTATGGGTTACTACCTGTGTGTGTCATGATGTTAATCCGTTGTTCAAACTTCAAACACCATTTTTGTTTGCTCGTTTATAGGCATGCTCTAGTTCAACTGTTCTTACAGGCCTAATTCTGTTGTTTTTATACAGCCTAGTTCTACTGTTCTCATATAGCCAAGTACTGTTACTTTGATGTTGCTTGATTATACCATTCTTATCTTCTTCTTCTTTACCTTCATTGGCTGTAAACTCTGGCGAAAGTTCTGGCTGTTCGTCCACTTTTGGACTGCAGTCCTGTTTCAGAACCTGAGTGTTGTGTGTTCATCCATTTGACAGATCTCATTTACATGCAGACTGTATGTTCCTTGCCTTTCAGGCAGATGCACTCTGACTTCGAAGGAAACTCCCAATTAGTCGACTCTTACGACATGCTTTTGGGTAGGCAGTGGGTATATTCTTGTTTTCCCTTATAATAGGGCCCTAGAACACACACTGGGAATATCATTCTTATATTGCTCAGTTCTTATGCTCATATAATCCAGTACTACATGTGAGCTGAGCTGCAGTTGCCCCACCTGACCACTGTGTTAGATCTGTTACATACCTTCTTAGCCAGGCCTGCCAAATCCACCCTAAGGTGCAGGCCATCTAACAAGTATCCATTCCTGTGAAAGATACACGCGACAGTGAAGTGAAAAATACATACAATAGTGAAGTGAAAGATACACACAACAGTGAAGTGAAAGATACACACAATAGTGAAGTGAAAGATACACACAATAGTGAAGTGAAAGATACACACAATAGTGAAGTGAAAGATACACACAATAGTGAAGTGAAAGATACACACAATAGTGAAGTGAAAGATACATAAAATAGTGAAGTGAAGGATACACACAATAGTGAAGTGAAAGATACACACAATAGTTAAGATTGCATGAAGAGCATTTCATTAAAAAAATCACTTTAACTGCACACAGATATCTGTATAAGTGCTTCAGTCTTCCACATATTTCAAAAGGAAAGCACCACCAGCACAGTGCACACAAACTCTGCAGCCCTAGTGAGGATCCCAATGTATGTACAGAAATCACATGGGCTTTACATATTTTGGTATAGGTTTTCTAATTTAGACACTTTGCCTGAGCATCATCAGATTCCATTTTCAACTTGGGTGGAGGTGGAATCTTTACCATAAAGAACATGCACACAAGTCCATCAGGTTTTTTTTTTCTGCCACCATCCAAGAAGGCTAGATGTATGAACCAACGCCCTAGGATCAAAGATGAGTTAAAAATTTGTATTTCTTATTTTTGTAATGATCCAGTCAGTACTGGGAGATGAACCAGTCAGTACTGGGAGATGAACCAGTCAGTACTGGGAGATGATCCAGTCAGATGATCCAGTCAGTACTGGGAGATGAACCAGTCAGTACTGGGAGATGATCCAGTCAGTACTGGGAGATGATCCAGTCAGTACTGGGAGATGATCCAGTCAGTACTGGAAGATGATCCAGTCAGTACTGGGAGATGAACCAGTCAGTACTGGGGGATGATCCAGTCAGTACTGGGAGATGATCCAGTCAGTACTGGGAGATGATCCAGCCACAGACATAGACTGTCATCTCTGATCTACTCTCCAACCAGAGAAAAGCTTCCACAGCAAATAACTTAATATCTGGTAGCAAAGTGGCTGATGTACTTGTTTAAACAAGTGTCTTCCTGTGCCTTTCCCTTTGTTTCTGTGTGAATTCTAGGGCCTCTTTGGGGGGGGGGGGGGGGGGGGCACAGACCCAATGCTCTTAACAAGTATGTCAAAGAAGATTACTAATTAGGATTTTGCTGAAATTGGATGTGTTGGGCCGAAAGCTGGAGACATTGCAACCATGGTGTAAATAAAAACACAGTGTGCCAACCACCATTTGAAGCGTGGAAGCAGAAAAAGAAATTGCCTAAATGCATGATAAACGTGTAAATATTTCTGTATATATAAATTTGTACAGTATATTTTGAATGTATTACAAACTTTGGAAAGTTTCTGTCGAATAAATATTTATAGTATACACTATCAGAACACCATGGACAAAGAGGAAAAACTGACATCCTTAAAGATCTGAATATGAAGGAAGACTGGCTGGTAAACAGCATCTTGTCTCAGAAGCTGAAATATATTGGCCACATCTAGCACCATTGTGGATAAGAAAAAAAATTATAGCAGACGGTACCAGGAAGAAAGGGGCAGCAAAAAGATGGGTACAGGATAAAACTGAGTCCTGGGGTACAGGGGTGCATGAGGTGGGAGACTGAGTTTCATTCATGCAGACCGATAAGAGTGACATTCTAAAAAGAACCTGTTACATGATGATGAGTACACGGTATTATATATAGTACATTAAAAGTATTACAAACTTGTGAATGTTTCTTTAAGTTTATAGATTCTGTCTCTCTGCTCATACATATTCATAATTAATGCTTCATCCTGTCTTCCAACTTGAATCACTGCTTATCTCTGGCTTAACAGCCTTCAATGCTACCCTCTGGCATATCCTGTATAAATATATCTGTCTTGTTATGTGGACAGAATATCTCGTTTTATTTGATACAGACAAATTCACACTTACCTGGCTAGGGCTTTCTTTGCTGCACTCTCTTCCTTAAAGACAACGTAGGAGATAAAATTGTCACACTGCTCGTGGAAGTTTTTCCTGTGGATCAAACATTACACAAGAATAATAAACACCAACAAATTCCTACAACAGTCAAAACCACAACAAGAATAATAAACACCAACAAATTCCTACAACAGTCAAAACCACACACAAGAATAATAAACACCAACAAATTCCTGCAACAGTCAAAACCACACACAAGAATAATAAACACCAACAAATTCCTACAACAGTCAAAACCACACACAAGAATAATAAACACCAACAAATTCCTACAACAGTCAAAACCACACACAAGAATAATAAACACCAAAAAATTCCTACAACAGTCAAAACCACACACAAGAATAATAAACACCAACAAATTCCTACAACAGTCAAAACCACACACAAGAATAATAAACTACAACAAATTCCTACAACAGTCAAAACCACACACAAGAATAATAAACACCAACAAATTCCTACAACAGTCAAAACCACACACAAGAATAATAAACACCAACAAATTCCTACAACAGTCAAACCCACACACAAGAATAATAAACTACAACAAATTCCTACAACAGTCAAAACCACACACAAGAATAATAAACTACAACAAATTCCTACAACAGTCAAACCCACACACAAGAATAATAAACACCAACAAATTCCTACAACAGTCAAAACCACACACAAGAATAATAAACACCAACAAATTCCTACAACAGTCAAAACCACACACAAGAATAATAAACTACAACAAATTCCCGCAACAACCACAAGAGTGTTGAAGAAGAAAGGAGTTTTGAGGGTGAGCAATTATGGCATGGCTAGTGTTGCTGTTATGGATAGGTAAGAATTGTATTTTTTATCAGACATAAAAAAAAATTCATTGTCATACTGGGGATTTGAATCTGGGCCTCCTGAAATAGACTTAGACTCCGTCGTTTCTAATCGCTTGGCCATCCACACAAGAATAACCTAGCTATAGTAAACATATGTAAGTATTCTTCTGTTTTTACTCCTCCACCCCAGCAGCTCCTATCAAGCTGATCTATCTTTGCCATCCCCTGCAGCTCCCTCCTTCACGTTCACGTTCACTGGCTGCAAACTCTGGTTGTTCATCCACTTCTGGACTCCAGTTCTGTCCCAGAACCTAAGTGTTGGTTCCCTGCCTCTCAGGCAGATGTACTCCAATTTTGGAGGAAGCTCCCAATTAGTCGACTCTTACGACATGCTTCTGGGCAGGCAGTGGGTTTATTCTTGTTTTTCCCCCACAATGAGGCCCCGGAACCCATACGGGAGCCTCCATGTTGTTTAAATGTCTTTAATTCTCAAAACCATGTTGTTGTTTTCTTTAATTTTAATTTTCTAGTGGATTCCAGTACAAGGACATTCTAGCTAACTTTTACCAAGTTTACATGAGCATTACTCACGTGATTACTATAGCCCGTTTTGGCAAGCTAGGATCTGCTGAGGGCTGCAGAAAGAAAATGAAAACAAAAATTGTTAAACATAATCAAAGAAGAAAACAATTTGTTAAGCATATAAATGAAATTAACTTACACACAAATTTTTCAGAAATATGACTGCCGAGTCCCAGGCTAGACAAGCATATTTTTTTTAAGTAACACAGAAATTGCATAATTTTATAGTAAAAATCAACAACAATGGTTCTCAACAAAACATTAAAACCCGACACATATAGCCTCACTGAACACAGCAGGCAGGCTACACAGCCAGAATAAGAAAAGAAAGATTTAAGCACTGGTAACCTCATGGGTGGACACACACTATGGTAGTCATTTTCCCATAAGCCTTAGTGATATAGGTCATGGGGTTTTGGCATGAGCTAACACACATATTTATTTTAGACCCAGGAAATGTTTCAACCTGGTTGTGTCTACTGATTACCCCTTTATATATCTTTATTTATTCAGAAAATAATTTAAATGCAGATAAATCATCATCATCAAGTGCCTTGCCAGCTGGCATAGGCGTTCTTGCATCGCCACAGATCTCAGTCTATCATGTTCTGCATCAATTCCACTGATGATATTCCTCTGTGCCATTGTCTTCAGCCATCCTCTATTTCTCTTGATCTGCTTCTGCCTCTTCTACCAGTGATCTTTACAGAAGTGAAGGCTGTGTTAAGAAAAGCCTTACATAATCAGTGCATGGGATTTCAGGACCATTTTTGCAGTCACATGCATTTAAAGTGTGCCTTCTTAACCTATCTGTAATCATTTTCCCTTTCATTTGTATTCTCTTGCTGATTTTCAACTCTATGCAACACGGTCCATGGCATCCATATTATAGCAGATAGTTAACATATTACAAAGTTGGGAAAGTCTCTGTTTTTTTTCTGAGAATGTGGATTCAGGACACTGAAGATGCGTTGGCTTGAAAGTACATAGGGCTCAAGAAATTACAGAAAGACAGACTTTCAGGTGTGCTGTGACAAGAACAACATTCTGTAAAGAATCTGCTGACTGATGATGATGAAAAGGCATATGTGAAATGGATTGTAATCTTGTGAATGTTTCTGAAACTTTACAAATGCATTGCAAACTTGTAAAAGTTTACCTTTACATAACATCATAAACTGATTTCAGCAATGAAACCTTACTTACAGCACAACGGAATCTCACAGTCTCAATTTCTCCAAACTCACGGAACACCTGTTTCAATTTCTGTAAAAGATATTCACACAATTAAAACAAATATATCCATTAGGTATTTTGAAAAAAGCTGTTTAATTTCATTTTATTGAAAGCCTCAACAAACTACATAGATAAAATAATCAGTGCCGACTCCACAAACAAGTTTGTCTATAAAGGATCTTCTATTTTAAATGTTCAAACAGGAGGACTTCAATAAGCTGCTCTCTGCCAAAGATCAGTGCTTATTTGACAGTGTAAGTAAACAGCTGCAGGACCACATAAACTAACTACACGACAGTTTTCTTAAACATCATATGATAGGGGAGCTGCGTGGTCTTGAGGCATGGTGTCTGCCTCGAGTGCTGGACGTCCCGGGTTCGGGTAAAGGCTGGGATTTTTTCAAGTGGACTTCTAGTAATCTCCCCTTGTCTGTGGGTAGTGAGATCGGACGCCCGTGTGTATTGTTGCGCACGTAAAAAATATCCCTTGGCAGTTGAAAATCGAAAAGAGTAGTATAACAGCATGGCTCAGGCAGTTAAAAATCTACCTAAAATATTTCAGGAACCTTGCTGGTGCTACAGAGCCCATGCACTGCACTAAGCTACTTTGGACTCAAGACTTGAGTTAGAAGTAGAACGGAGCACTTATGTGTTACTACCCTTGTGCCATGATGTTGATATATTGTTCAAACCTCAAACCATCATTTGAAGAACAATATTTGACAGAAAAAAAAACAGAAGTCATGAGAATAAGCAGAGAACAACAACTTCCGGTCAAAATGGAGACTAGGCACAGCCACTGTTTTGAGCCGCGGCAAATATTTTCGCTTCTGCCAGACGGCGGCCGTTGCATTTTTTGCTCCATTTGTAGCACAAAGGATATAGTTTTGTCACCCAGCTTCTTAGTAGAGTGCACGGCGTGACACTGTGAGCTATGGATTTCATTTGGAATGTTTTTCGACTGTGACCAAGGTGGTGGTGTGAATTGTAGATTCAGAAAATGGCACGATGCCTATTGTCGCAATATTGGTGGTGCCATTATGTGATTAAAATTGATCGGTGTGCAACTGCTAATCTGTTGGTGACTTCTGCTACCATTCACAATGAACTGTATAAAATGTCGGACTGTTTGTGTTAGCACTTCGGATGGCTTCTGTATTTAATGCTTGTGTATGCTAGTGCATATGCTGAGACAGCAGACTGTCAATCTTTCCACAAGGGACTGTAATAAACATTGTGTTTTTTCATTGGCGCAGGAGTGGAGCAACTATGGGGTAACCCGTTTGCTATGAGGTTGAAACTAAGATTACAAGACTAACAGAGAACAACAAACCATCGACATAAAGATCAAAGTTTTTAAACAAGTGCAAGAATTTAAATACTTTGGAAGGATCTTTATACACAATGGTAAAATAGAGATAGAGATGAGAATCCAACAAGCCAACAATGTCACATACCAACTTGCTCTAATTTTAAAACACCCTGCTATCCTAATAAAAAAAAACAAAAAATTTATAAATACAATATTTATACCGACTTTAGATTACTATTGTCAGACTTAGACATTGAAAAATGAACATTGAAGAAAACTAACCACATGTGAGATGAGATGTTTGAGAATAGCTGTGAATGAAACCAGAGGAGATCGAGTGAGAAACGACCTGATCACAAGAGCTGTTCGAACAACACCCATCGTCAAATTTACTGAGAAACAACAAATGAAATGGTTTGGCCATGTAATGAGAACAAAACCAATGATGCCAGAAGCAAGAGTATTCAACATAAAAACTGAAATATCAAGAGGCAGGGGAAGACTGAGAAGAAGATGGATTGAAGGAGTCACTGACACCCTGACACATCACATCATATCGAGCGACTAAGCCAGCCCTGGCTCAGTTGCTGATTGTCTGATGAACTGTGACGCCTAGCGGCATAAGCAGATATTGACAAAAGAAAGAAAAGCTTAACAACATAACCAGAACCAAGATCATTTATACATTTGGAGCTAAGTTAAAAATTACATCAACCGACTTCTCCAAGATGCTCACCTGCAGCCTCCTCTTCTTTTTTTGCTATCTCTGGCTATTAACTCCGGCTAAAATTTCTGATGCGTGCATATCTAATTTACAGATATTATTTATTAGTATGCAGAGTGCTGGTTCCTTGCCTCTCAGAAAGATGCATCATGACTTCAAAGGAAACACTCCCAATCAGTCAATTTTTTTATGACGTGTTTGTAAGGGGTGCAGTGGATCTATTGCCTCCCCTCAATCATGGGGCTCCTGAGCCACACATAGGGAACATGTCAGACTGAAGGGGTGCAGTGGATCTATTGCCTCCCCTCAATCATGGGGCTCCTGAGCCCACATAGGGAACATGTCAGACTGAAAGTCCCACATAGGGAACATGTCAGACTGAAAGTCCCACATAGGGAACATGTCAGACTGAAAGTCCCACATAGGGAACATGTCAGACTGAAAGTCCCACATAGGGAACATGTCAGACTGAAAGTCCCACATAGGGAACATGTCAGACTGAAAGTCTCGGTTCAAATCATTCTGTGGTGGATTTTGGATTTTAAAAACTGACATTGACCCCTGAGTCGATCCAGCCTAAAATGGGTACCAAGGTCGCTGGTTGATCTATAAAAATATGAAAGCAGCATTATATGCCTGATTTGCCACTAGCATAAAAGGGGTCCTTTACTTTTTATTTATTTTACAACTTCACACACATTCAGAGCTAAACAAATATTGCACAACCAACTTCATTTAGAGCTAAACAAATATGACATCAACCAAATTCACACACACATATTAGGAGATAAACAAATAAGATATCAACCAACTTCATACACACAAACACCATCTATTATTTACCTTCTTATCTGCAGTAAGGGGACAGTTGCCAACAAACACAGTTCTGCTGTCCGCATGCCTGTCCCTCTTCCGATCCCTTCGTGCCCTTTTAGCCAACTCTTCACTGTCATTAGTACTGTCCTTCTCCAGCTTACGTTTGAGGGGTTGATGAGAGGTGGCATCTACCTGCCTGGATAAATCCCAAAGGATCATTTCACAAACATGTCCCAAAATTCTCAATTATATGACTATTACGCAAGCGACCCATGGCAATTCTCAGTGAGGTGACGGAGATTTTTTCTGTCGGCGACAAAATTATAAAAATCATAACCTGCACACCTATACAAATAAAAGTCTCTTAGCATATGCCCTCCCTGTGTGGATTCCAGGGCCTTATTATGTAGGCAGGGGATAGACCCAATGCCCACTAACAATCAAAAGATAACCAATGGGTTCTTCCTGAAATAGAATGTGAGGGGCCAAAAACCACAGATATCACAGCCTAGCTGTAAACCACAACACAATGTGCCAACTGCCCTTTTAAGGGTGAATGCAGAAGTACCATATTGCTGATGCGGTAAAGACTTTTTTTTTTTTTTTTAAAAATATGGCTGTTAAAAATGTCATTAAAATTACCAGAGACAAATTAGAGAATAAGTGTGATGAAGAATCAATGTCACTGTACCCAGGAGTGTTAATGGGAGGTCTCCGGGGTGAAGTGGTCAAGCCTCATGCTCTGAAGGCAATGGGTTCGTTTCATGAGTGCAGTTTCTAATGGAGATCCCAAAGCTATGAGTTTATGCTTTATACAATACTCTTGACAGGCAGCTAGCTGTTCTGTGGAAAGAGACCGTGCTAAAAGGGATAGTACCTGGTATAATGAAGTCGATCCTCTCAACTTTACCTTTACTGTAAGACCATACATACGTTGTTCCTAATCACCTGTTTCGTTTAGTTCTTACAAGTTGACACTCTCAATCAAACCAGATCTGCACAAATAAAAGTTAAAGGTTAAAGTGCAGAGGATCGACTTTATTGCACAGGGTTTTAACCCATATAGCTTAGTCTCTCCCCGCAGAACAGCTAGCCGCCTACCGAGAGCGTCATACCGTGCAAAAACTCCATAGCTACAGTGATGATCCCCAGGGATCTTCCTTAAATTTCACTCATGAATCAATGACGCAGCCGTGAATGGAACCCTCAGGTGGCGAGGCAAACAGCTGGACCACTTCGCCACGAAGACCCAAACAAAAATTAGAGGTGGACAGCATACTTCAAGTCATTCTTCCCCAGAGTCATTTCGTGAACATCAACAACATGATCTCTTACCTCTGTTTCACTAAAGTTTGATCAGTTTTTGCACGAGGTGCTAATGTCCTAGACTTTTTTGTGTTTTCTTTATGTCCTTGTTTCTCTGCATGTTCAACCGTCTCTGGTTGCTTCTTCTTCTTCTTCTTTTTGTCTTTTGGTTTAGATAAGGTGCTTTGGTCTAAGGTCTCAGGTGCAGGCAAAATCTGATTGCTGGGCAACAGCGTGGTTTTCTTAAAAATAATGAATAATTATTAACTCTTTTTGTTTCAGAAGTCACATCAGCTGGGGTAATAACAATTACATTATAATATAGATATCTGTATCATAGAAGCTGAATTACAGCATCACCATGGGCTCTTACACATGGCAAAGGTTTTTACATCACCTAACAAATCATGGTCCTTGGTGTTGTGGACCTTTTTCTTCTCCTTGGTGTTAACAAGCTGTAAATTCAAAGAGAAATTTCTGGTTGTGAACTTTATTTGTATGCAGACTCTCAGGCAGATGAACTCCGACTTCGAAAGACTACCCTAATTAGTCGACAACAACGACAGGGGAAGCTCATTTGGGGAGGAGTGAGTATCCCCCCCCCCCCCCAACCCCCTTGGGACCCCAGAATCCATGTCCACATGGGTAAGTGTTATGATCAATTCTATTAAAGGCATTCCATGAAATCATTGATTTAGAACATCCAGCAGCATCATTTCTCTCAGTCTGCCTCTGCCTTTCTACCTCTGATCTTTACAGCTGTCACAATATTCTCCAAAGCCTCATTTTTGTGTCAGTGCTTTGTGCAATGCTCCTGACATGCAACGAGTCATTCTATGGAGAGACAGGCCACATGGGTTAAAACCCAGTGCAATGAAGCCAATATTTTCTACTTAAAACCTTTTAGAACTTTCTTCTGGATAACAGTGCTGGCTTGTCAAGTCAGCTGGAGAGAATTCATATGAAAATTATGAAATAGCATCTGGATGTGACATGCAAGTTAATCTAGTGCAATGAAGCTGATATTTTCTATTTTAAACCTTTTAAAAACTTTCTTCTGGATAATAGTGCTGCCTCGTCATGTCAGCTGGAGAGAATTCATACGGAAATTATGAGATAGCATCTGGATGTGACATGCAGATCAATCAAGTTTGTGGCTCACATGCTCTCACAAGACCAGTGCAAAGATATCCAGTCAGTCTAGGTGGACAATAATTTCTTTTTAACAGTGCAGTGCTGGATGAGTGCTGCAGGATGACCAAGACTACGTTATAAGAACATATGCTAATGCAACCAGGAAATAACATTGACCCACATACTTGGGAGATCAGCTGCAGACTGACTACTAGTAGTAGTCAACAATCTGTCTTTCATAGTAACTAAGGCAGACAATTAAAAACTGATTGTCAAAATTTGCAAGAGGCCATACGCAGTAAGGTATAGAGAGGAGATTTCTGACATAAAACCAGCCTCAGAATAATATTTTCTCTTTTTTGTATGTGGATTACGAGACAGAGACTGCCACCCTCTAAACTGGATTTTACAGTCACTGTTTCCAAAAGCAGCTACTTATGCTGTGATCAAATCCAAGAGGGGATGGCTTCTATCATGTTGGACACAGTTGCTGGTCAGGCTTCTGTTCTTTCTGGTCTACTAACATCAGCAACTAAAACAGTACACCAGAGATCTGTTGTCTTAGTATATATTTACTAGGGGTATTGGAAACTATCAGTCTCTGTCAGAGTCATCAATATCAAAAATGTTCATCTGAGGGCACTGTCTTGCTTTCATTGCATCACCTCTGTAGAAATACAATCAGTCACACAAACACATTTACACACATCATTCTTTATCTCAAACAAGGCTAGATATGCCAGTATAATTTAACCATTCACTGTGACCACTCCCATAGCTTCCATAAATTTCCACTAAACATACCTTCTACTGCATTCATCCTTAAAAGTGTGGTCGGCATGGTCTGTGCTAGTTTACAGCTAGACAGCGATTTTTACAACTGAGGGCTTAACAGATGGGATTTCAGAGAAACCTTACAATTTATTTTACCTTTGGAATGATAACAAGGCGACACGAGATGACATTTGAAAACCATACTTCTTCCTTTCTTTTTTTTTATTTATTGATAAAGACTTTGATCAAAAAGTTTGTTTGGTTGTATGTGTGCAAGTTGTGTTTTTATTTCTTGATATCACAATAATCAGCTTGAATATAGTCACCCTGTGTAGTCCACTGATTCACATTCTGAAGCAAAGACAACCATTAACCAATAGCTATAGTAAGGGTGATCAGCTACACTGGGTGTGCTCTTCCTCTTATTCGTGTCAACTGACTGTTAACTATGGCAGACAGACTGGCTGGATCTGCACCACTGGGTGGTGAAGTGATACATGACAAGGCAGATGTGGTCAAGGATCTTTGGGAACAGGCAAAGGAATTAGTAGAGAAACAAGATTATTTTGGCCTGGAGAGAATGAGGCACCTAGGTGTAACCAGAGGGTCTAGCCAGCTCACTACACTCTGAGGAAAGGCAAGACGGACATATAACCAGACTGTGACCGGTACCATCAGTTTTGGAACTCATCGCTGTCTGCTGAAGATGACGGAGCATGCATGGGAATGCCCCAAGTGTGTGATGTCAATTCTTGAATCAACCCTACTCTGGCAGAAAGTTCTGGTTTTTCGTCCATTTCTGGATGGACTGTAGTCTTGTTCTAGAACTTGAATTATACATGCATATCTGTTTTACATATCTGCATATTTGTATGCAGAGTTTCAATTTATCTCTTCCCAGGCAGATGTGCCCTGACGTTGGAAGGAAAATCCCTTATTAGTCACCTTAAAGAAGGCAGTGGGTCTATCCCCCTCCCCTCCCAAATGGGGTACTGGAACCCAAAGGGGAAATATGGTGTGTTGTTAAAAGCTGCCATCAACAGTGGCGAGAAGTTGGTACGTGCATCTGGCAAAACAATGGCCTGTGTTCAATTCTCACTAAAGCAGCTGCGGGGTTTACTCGGATATATAAATGGGTACCAGAGAATTTTTAGAATAATCTGGCAATTATTTAGAAAAAAAAGGCAATGAAGAATGGAACCAGCCATCTTCACCTCTAATAGCTGATGTCTTCTTCTGCATTCACCTTTGAAAAAGGGTGAAGGCGGCTGATACATTGTTCTGTCTCCAGCTAGGCTGTGATATCTGCAATTTTCTGTCCAAAATATCAAATCTCAACAACCCCTAATTAGTTGTCTCTTTTGACATGCTTGTTAGGAGGCAGTGGGTCTATTCACATGTCCCCTTTCAAAATGGAACATCAGGAACCACCACAGCCAGATAATGTGCATTCCTAACATCTCTGAGGCTATCTTTGCATGTAACCAGTGGACTTAAACTCACCGGGGCAGGCACCACTGGCTTAGAAGAGAATAGTTTTGCCAGATTTCCATCTTTACTAGCAACTTTCTCCTTGGTAGTAAAAAGTGATGCAGAAACTTGTCCTGGTTTGTAGGATTTCATGGTCAGTGTAACCTGAGGAAGATGAAAATCTTGTTATTTATTCAGATTAGGTCCACTGTTATAAGACAGGATAAGATGATATGGTGTAAGTTAGTTGAGGGCGATGCTACATTCGGTTATAAAAGGCAGAGGATGAAGAAGCCTGCTGCATATCTGCCAATAGTGTATATAACGGAAATTAAATCTGTAATTTGTTCTACTTGTATTTTATTTATTAAAATAACTGAGACATGTAAACTGAAAGGAATCATCATCGTGTAGCAAGCCTTTTGCAAAATGGCACTCTAACCAATCTAATGGAAACACGCTAGATTAATGGTCTCCAACTTCTTTCAGGTGGCATGATCTTAAGTATATGACAAGACCCCCCCCCCCCCCTCCACCACCCCCACACAAAAAATGTGATAGAAAAAATGGAGGAATTTGTTATTAATCCATAGTCAGATGCATATCTTATTACATTAATTAGATCTTTAACAGTACACTTACAAACTGCTCATGAAAACAAAGAAGTCCTTGACTTTTTGTTTTATAAAGTTTAAAACCTATTTTATTTATAATTAAACTAAAAAAAAATATTATAACAAATTATTACAACTACAAATGGACTTGTTTTCAAAATTGCTTGACACTCCCTTAGAACTGTTTAATGCCCCCCCCCCCCCTTTTCCAGATTGAAGATCACTGCTCTAGATCCTTAACCAGTTTATATGCCTCACGTATTCTGGCTCTCCTTCAAACTTCGTCCCCATATTATGGCGGCCAAACAAATACCCTAACAGGGTCTCAGTCATATGCAAATTGCGGAGTTCCTGCCGAGGAAGAAATTGCTGCAAAACTAGGATTACTAGACAATTTCAAGGCACGCAACACTACAAACCAGAGTAGCGACCGTTGACAATTTTGAGCGTTCCTGTAGACGATAATAGCGACCATTGTCCAAAGAGCAGATTTTCGGGCACTATTTGCAACTTTTGTGCCACAACTTTCGCAGATAATAACGTTAATTATCGGTAAGTATTTCTCAGTCGTGTGTAAAATGCGGACTTCCTCCGTTGACAATTTTGAGAAACGCAACAATACACACAATAATAGCGACATGGTGGGAAGACTACACACTCAGGCGCAGGTTAGCGATAGTGTTTTTCTGATTAAACTCATCGGCGAGTGTATCCCCCGCGCTGCGGATGGGGGGGCTAAACTAGATGGCTGGGACTCACGAACACAGCTACCGCATCTCCTGCAACTTCCTCCAATTTATTTGCTTGTGAGTCCCAGCCATCTAGTTAAGTCCCCCATCTGCGCTGTGCATAGCAGCATGTGGGATACTGTCGGCGGTGTGACACAGTCGCTGAAACAGGTCCACAGTTAACATATCGCTGAGACCTTGTTAGAGTATTTGTTTGCCCTAGATAATATTGGCCTGTTATTCGGAGGCGATCCTAGTTTTGCTGTGATTTGTTCCACGGCAGGCACTCCACATTTTATACACCACTGAGGCCCTGTTAGAGTATTTGTTTGGGGACGCAGTTCGAAGTAATATAGGGACATAGTTCGAAGGAGAGCCAAAATTGTTCTGCTCAATTCTGCATGTTAGTCAGGAAAATAGACGCCAGGCAGTCACATTTTTTGCTTCTGCCAGATGGTTGCCGTTGCATTGTTGATCCATTTGTAGACTGAAAGGATATAGTTTCGTCGCGTCAATACTGAGTTGAGTGCATGGTGCGACCCTGTGATTTCATTTGGAATGTTTTTCGACAGTGACCAACGTGGTGTTGTAAACTGTAGATTCAGAAAATAGCGCGTGACCTGTCGCCACAGTATTTGTGGTGCCTTTATGTGATTAATATTGATCGTGTGCACAACTGCTGTTCTGTTGGTAACTTCTGTTACCATCGATGATGAAATGCATTTTCTAATGTCAAACTGTTTGTGTTAGCCCTTCTGATAGCTACCGTATGCTTTTAATGCGTGTGTATGCTAGTGCATATGCTGAGACAGCAGTCTGTCAAACTCTCCACAAGAGACTGTGACAAACATTCTCATTCTGTGTGTTTTTCGTTGACACAGGAGCGGAGCAACTATGGGGTGACCCGTTTGCTATGAAGCTGAAACTAAGATTAAAAAGACTACCAAAATGTTAGTCAGCCCCCACCTCCTCTATTTGTTTGGCCGCCATAATTTGGCGACGAAGTTCGGAGAAGAGCTGTTGTACTACTACTGCCACCACTGACACTGTGCAAATTGGGGCCTAACCATGTAATATAATTTAAATTATAATATAAATATTCACTCATCACTGGTGGTCACCGACTATGGGGTAGAATCCTGTGAATTAACTGACTATGCAGATCTAGATCCATACTATAGGCATGTTTATGCTATCACACTATTTATTTATTTATATTCAATATGACATCGTGGAATCCAGATCTGAGTGGCTGTGGGGGAATGCATGATGATTAAGATCCAGATTGCATGCATGTCAAACGTCGACTTACTACACTGAAAGACAGTGAATATAAGTAAAAACAAATCATGGTAACTTTGTTTTTATTCCAATGTAAATTTAGTTATAACTACACACAAAATGTAAGGTAAACTATCATTTCTATTAGTTAAGATAGAGCGAAATTAGCAAAAACC
Organism: Candidula unifasciata; assembly: GCA_905116865.2. NCBI lineage: Eukaryota > Metazoa > Mollusca > Gastropoda > Stylommatophora > Geomitridae > Candidula > Candidula unifasciata. Next base: position 174,445 of record CAJHNH020000822.1, on the reverse strand, counting down.
TTGACTGTTTTAATTTTAGTTCGTGGCTGCAAACAAGAGAAACATGCACGGCTCGTCTGTTTTCACGCCGTCTCTCAAAACCAGTGCTGCCACTTTTCTTTGACAAAAAATAACCAAAACGGTGCCCAAAAATATCTAAAAAGATCTAAATCTGCGTGGAAAAGATCTAGAAAAAACATCCAAATTTAAAAAGTCAAAAATTACATAGCTTTTGTTATGATTTACCCTACATAATCATGTCCTCACCTTCACTGATGTCTGCCTCACAAGATCCACAGGATAAACTTAGCTTGGATATTGAAGTTGAAGCTTCAGATCCAAAATGACCCTGGTATGCTTTAGCTGTTCAAATTTCTTTATAAGTGGAACAGTAGGCTTATTTCTCTAGTCTCATCAGGCCGAATTTTAATGGCACGAAAGCATTTAAGAGGTCAAATTTCACCCTGTCTTTTAGGTAAGATTTGATATAATTCCTAGCACTGAAAACTCTTTCTTCGTCAGCATTTGAGTGGGGTAGTATCATGGCAGACATGGCACTTTAAAGAGCTTACAGAATGGACTATTTGATGAAGCATCTTAAAATTGTCTCACTTCAATCGCTGAGGCATTATCAGTACCAATTACAGCCAAATTCTTCAAGCCTAACTGTTTGCTGATTAAAAGGTCCTCAGTTCCTAAACTATAATTTCTACTCACACTTTTCAAATTGAACTAGTCCAAGATTTTTTACAAATCGATCAAATGGTCACAGTTTGAAATTGCGCAGTGACAAATTAAAAACATTGCGACTGATACTTCAACTTTTGATGATTCATTTATCAGTATAGTTCTGAAAACAGATGTCAGCGGTGTAATATCTTTAAATGATACTGCAGTTTTAGGCTTTTTTAGTCTCTGCATGACTCTTTGAGTTTTGTATTTTCGCTTTAATTTCACACTCTCAGTACTTACAACAACTTACAACTTTTCCTTCTCTATCAAGGGCTTGTTCTTAGCGTCATTGACTATAGTCTCGGCCTCCTAACTGTCAGCAAAACCCAGCTAGAAAGACTGGACCGAGTACAGAATGAGGCCATGAGACTCATACTCGGCTGCACAAAAGACACCTCCTGCAACGCCATGCGTTATATCCTGGGTCTGCCGACTATGACAAGCAGATACAAAGTGGCACAGGTCAAGGCTTACATGAGGGTATCGGCAGGTGTTAACCACCCATTACACAAAGCTATTCACGACACAAAAGGAACGCGTCTCAAAAGGGGCCGCTCTTGGATGGCAAAGGCTGAGGACTTAATCCAGCAGGTATGTGACCTAGACGTGATCAGCCACGGAAAAGAATGGACGAATACACCAGTAGACATGCATGGCATCTCTAAGGTTGTCATCACACTCGGAAGGTACTGCATGGATCAAATTCCTGCGGCGGTAGACACAGAAGTAAGGGAACTGATAGATCAGCATTCAGACCCAGAAGATACCATCATCTACACAGATGGATCTGTGAAGCGCGGATCAAGGTCAGCATGGGCATACACAGCGCAAAGAAAGGGGAAAACAATACATGAGGACAGCGGCGCTTACCAGACAACCACGTCAAGCATGACAATGGAAATAGCCGCTGCTTCTAGAGCTTTAGCATGGGTATCCGAGCAAACCGCCACACAGGTAGTAATTGTCTCAGACTCAATGAATATGCTTCAGAAGATAGCAACAGGCAGTATGCGCTCTGAATGGATAGAAAGCATCAGGAAATCGCACTTAACCTCCGTAACCTGGATCTACACACCGGGTCATGCGGGCGTGAAGGGAAATGAGCGAGCAGACCAACTGGCAAGCACTGCACTAATGATTGCAGGAAAAAGTATGGACAGAGCAGACATAGTCAACGCTGTACGAACCGGGCTAGTGGAGAATGAGGAATCCCTGACACTAACACGATTGCGTGACATGGGAGTTAAGCATGGTGATGCACGTCTTTGCCGTCTTCGAGGCCGAGAAAGGAGACAATATAACCAGCTTCTCATGGGGACAATTAGTAGAAGTACTTTAGAGTGGCTGCTGCTTCGGAGAACTGAGCACGCATGGGTATGCCCAATGTGCAATGACATTAATTGTGATAACAGAACATAAAATAACATCTTAGTAGGGAGTCGGCAGTACGAAACCCAAGTTCAAGGTGTCTCCTTCGTGCCAAAGAACTGCATGGCTGTTGGGTGAACAGTCGTTAACGAGGGCAGGCAGGTTGTTGTAGGGGCGACGCCTGCTGGTGGATGTAATGTCCTAAGTCCCTTCCCCAGCTAATAATGAGGGTACTGCTGGGGTGACCGTTTATTAACCCTCATATAATTCTTCCGGTCAAAATGGACGCTAGGTACGGCCACCTTTTTTTTTTTTTTTTTTTTTTTTTTTAAAGCCGTGGCAAATATTTTTCCAGACGGTGGCCGTTGCATTTTTGCTCCATTTGTAGACTGGAAGGATGTAGTTTCGTGTCGCCCAGCTTCTGAGTTGAGTGCATGGCGTGACACTGTGAGCTGCGTTTGTTTTTCGTTGGCACAGGAGCGGAGCATGTGTGGGGTGACCCGTTTGCTATGAAGCTGAAACTAGGATTACCAGATTACCAGATTACTTACAACAAGCTTTGGTCATATCCCCAGTTTTTAATTTTGTCATCATGCAACCATTCTTTCCAAATTTTGTGCTCATACTTTACTTTTGGCATGTTGAAAGATTTTTTCAAAGTGAAAGCCACATAAGAAGGTGAGCAATTTTTTTTTTAAATCACATGAAAAAGAAACGCGAAGTCAGCACAGTGAGGATACGGTTGAAACAAAGTTAGTATGATTTACGCGCGTTTTTATTAATCAGTACCCGGGCTGCCAGATATTTGTGCCTTGACCCCAGTGAGAGTTCAAAGTCCAAGTAATGGCAGTTGTCACAATGTACGTGCCAGACCAAAACAAAAATATTGTAGTAAATATTTTACACAGTAATTATTAAATTGACAATGAAAGAAAAAAATCTATAAAATATCTAGCTCCATATGAAAAGTATCTAGAAAAATATTTACGATCTAAACGTCAAAAACAGTATCTAAATGCAATGAAAAAGATCTAAATTTGGATATAAAAGATTCAAAGTGGCAACACTGCTCAAAACATCGCTCTCTGGTCTAGAAGTTTAACTCCGTCAATATTTACATTCGTATAATAATTCGATTTAAAATGTAGTTAATGTAGCTGTGCTATGTTAGGTAGAATGGTAGAATAATAAACAATCACAATCTGAGATATGCTGACGACACAGTGTTGCTAGCAGAGAGTGAGCAGGAGTTGCAGGACCTAGTGGAGCAAGTAAACAGAAGGAGTGCAGAATTTGGATTAGATATAAATTTGAAAAACGCAAAAATCATGATATTTAGCAAAGAAAATAATCAGCTAACAATGAATATCAGTGAACTGGGTGAAATTGGAACAAGTTAAAAATTTCACATATCTTCACAATGGCAGACAGCGTTACATGTGGGAGGATAACATCAAGAGATGGACAAACAGCAGTATGAGTGTACGTCAAGGGCAAGAGACAGGGCTTGTTGGAGATCCATTACAGCCAACCTTCATTGTGGAGACGGCATCTGATTGATTTATTGCTATGTTAGGAATGAAGAGAAGTCATTTTTAACATATGCCTGCGAATGCTGGACAATTAGTTAACAAGCCAAACAACTGTTTCAGGCCTCAGAGATGTGGTTTTGCATAAGGAGGCTTGCAATTCATTGGGCAGCCAGAGTGAGTAAACCCAGATATTTTAGTGAATAGTAAAGATTATCATCACAGCACTCCAGACAGATCAATTGGAGCTCCTATCTCCTCCTCGGTAGCTCCATAAGTGTAAAACGACCAATGACACCTGTTCTATTTTGTTTAATGAAACGTCTAGTCTTAGCAAAATGTTCATTTCTCGCAGCTCCAGGCTGCACCCCCTATGTCCATCAGCGTAGAGAGGGATATGGAGTCCTGTCCTTTGGCGTGCTTCTCGGTATGATAAGTGCTGCGCATGGCATTGATAACATCGCTTCTGTCCGGTACTAAACCAGTCATAGCAACCACGGTGTCGGCAAAATGATCTGCACGCTCGTTCCCTTGAACACCCACATGACCTGGCACACATATGAAGGTTAGAGCAGCCATTCGCAAAGTGTTAAATTTGGAATCCATTCTTGCCTAACGAAACCAGCCTGGATTTTTCAAATCATTTTCATCCAGTCATTAAGTATGCACGCGTGTGTGGACTCTTGAGTATTGAGTACAAAGCCATACTTATGCCGTTTTTACAGTCATAGTTTACATTGTAAGACTGCTAATGGTTTTCCCCCTTGAGCTTTCTGTGAATGCCCATGCACTTCGCTAGCCTCGAATTATTGTTCCGTCTGTGTAAACTATAATCACCTTTACTTTTGTGTTTTCGTCAATCAGTGTTCTGACTTAAGTGTCCACAATGCCAGGAATCTGCTCTCTACAGTTTCCATCAAGTGTGATTTGTATTGTAAGGTTATTATTTGGTGCAGAGGCATGTGTATCCATTCTATTCCAAAATTAATGTCAGTAACATTAGAAGGAGACAATCATTTTTGGCCATGTTATGAGAAGAGGGAAAATGGAACGTTGTGAAAGGAGGGATAGAGGAAGACAACGAGAGAAAATTCTTGACAGTCTTGCTACATGGCATGGAGGTGTGTCAGCACAAAAACTGGTACATGCTGCAGGAGATTGTGGACTGTGGAGAGGCGTGATCGCCCAAACCAGTCGGCAAGGCACCCGATTAAGACAGCAAACATGTTTAATGGCGTCGTCAGCGCGATCCATCCTGGATTTTCCTCGTTTAAGTCTATTCTTTCTTTGCTTCAATAATTCCTCATGAAGTAGGGGTCGAAGGTCTGAGTAAAGTAACGGCACTGGATAGCTCGATTATGTTTTCCATTGTGGGGAAATCAAGAGGTATCGCATGGATTTACAGGGAATGTCTCTAGTCCAGTGGTTCTCAACCTTCCCAATGCTGCGACCCTTTAATATGGTTCATCATTTTGGTGGTGACTCCCAACTATACAATTATTTTCGTTTCTGCTTCATACCTTCAATAATATGTGTTTTCCCATGGTCTTAGGCGACCCCTGTGAAATGGTCGTTTGACCCTCTAGTGCTTCCAATAGTAATGCACATTGCCTCGTTTTCACTTTTATTCAGAGTTTTACCATCAGCACTGGTGTTTTGGAGAGGTGATTATTTAATGAGAACCAGGTGACTGTCACGTTTGATGGATTAATTGTTGCCCCTGAGGTGTTGCACCAGGATGATATTTGATCTAATTCCTGCTTTGGATCCGAAGCAATGTCATCTCTGTTCCAGCTCTGCCGGTACATGAGGATGTCATCCGCATACGATAGAGTTCTTCGTTTGCCACTCAATTGTTCTCCGGTGATCTTGGCTGTGTAGATGTTGAAGAGGATTGGAGACACTGGAGAGCCCTGTGGCATAACAGGGTGTATTGTTATCGGCTCAGAAGACCAACTACCACATCAAAGCACCATCTTCCTCTGGAAAAGTGCGGCAGATATCCGTCGAATGAGATCTACGGTGGGGGTTTGGGAGGGGGGGTGGTTGAGTTCCATTAGCTGACACATTAGTTGGTGAAAGGCAACTTTGTTGTATGCATCCTCCAGATCTATGGCGACTGCACATGTTTTAAATCTAGCTTGAAAACCTTCATATGTGTCACGTGCAAAGACGGCAGCATTACGCCATGTCTCAGTGTTTTGTCTGTATATTAAAGTGTTGGAGGTAGCAGCTGATGTATTTATAGTTGGCTTGCCAGTCTTCTTGCTATTATTTCCAGTGTTTTGCCTAGTGTGTTTTGCATCGTAATGATTCTATAGCCATTTATGCGCGTAGTATCTTTGCCAGGTTTTTCTAGCGGAATCAAATAGCTATGAAGCCAGCTCTTACTGGGATGGTGCCATTACACAAGCTGTCATTGTAGACTTTGCATAGGTCCTCAATGGACGTTGAGGGCCGCTTGGCAATGTCTTTATAGTGAATACCATCAGGACCAGGAGCAGACTTCTTTGATCTTTTGATGATGTTCTGTAATTTGCTGAACATATTTAACCAGCGCATGTTGCAGCGAGAATGTCCATGGTAGTCTAACGGGCGGCAATGTTTTGCGTGCAGGATTTCTTGAGGTATCTGTCAAGGAGTGCTCCACCTGTGTCTTTATTAAACCTATTCCTTGTCTGGCCTTCATTACGAAAGTCTCTGATGCCTCGGCGTCTGGAAGCACCTGGCATAGCCCATGGTATGGACCAGAAATTTGCAAGAGATTTTTCCTTGCGCGCCTCATGGCAAAAGATTTCTCAGTTTGTGTCCTTGCCTTATGGGCAACTGCTTTAAAGGCTGCTGCCGTAGTCTGCGTGTTCTGTTTGTATTCCCGCAGTAGGGCTGGAGTAGAGTCAGTGGATTTCAGTGCTTTCTGCCAGATATTTACATCAGTGTCATCTGCATAAAGTTCCGACCAATTATAAGCTGTTTACAACTGTCACAAATTCGGTCATTTTTGGCATTTCTCATTATGACTCATGTTTGGGAATTCTCGAGTTTGAATCCCGGCATTTTGCGGGGAATCAATTTCTGATATTTTTACGCATTCGCCAGCGTATTTAACATCCTTTGGATATTTTCTCCAGGAATGCACGCGTGTTGAGAAATGAGCAGACAAATAAGACTGGTCGGATCTGCACCATTTGGTGGTGAATTGGTGTACGCCAAACTAGATGTTGTGAGTGCCATTTAGGGGTGAGTGAACAGTTCGAAGGTACAGATAGCACATTACGGTCTGAGGGGAATGGTGTTGCTAAGAGTTACCAGATCTGGCCGACGCTCAACACTCAAGGGAAAGGTGAAACGGATATACAATCAAACAGTTACTAAATTTAATACCTGTTGCAAATAAATTTAAAGCTTTCTATAAACTACATTGTTGTTTGATTTTCTTTGATTATTTTATTTAGTATTTTGGTGCATAAGGTTAGTTTCTCTCTCCTACATTTTGTATAAGTATATTCCATTTACTAATCTTTCATTTTCTTGATGGGTGTATTGTTGAGTGATCTCATTACACCTGAATTATTCAACATTTACATGTTTGCTTTTTTTAAAAAAACCAATATCCCTATAAAAATAAAAGAAAACCACCAGCTCAACAATGTGTCTAGCTGATTAAGCATTTTGTTACTTATTGTCTAATATTTGCAAATGTGAAGAATGGATCACACAGTACTTCCCACCATCTTTTCTTTTTTTTATTTGTTGTGTTTTACAATTCTTTTGCTTTTTTTTCCCTCCAAGGAGCATAGGCCCTCAATCATTTGTCCTATCCCTTGCTAGACAATGCAGCTCATCCCATGTCTGCCCAGTCTTTTGAATTTGACTTTTTAATTGAGTTTCCTCTGCGTGTTTTTTGATCTGCCTTCATTCGACCCCCAGTGCAAAGAGATTAAAGTGTTTTTTCCTCACCCCTTGATTCACTGGAATTTGTTTAGTTCTCTACCAAAGCTCCATTTTAGTGATTTTGTCATAACATGTTAATTTCATCTATTGTAATTACAGATTCATCAATTAATGAATAGGGGTGGTTTATGTTTTGTAGTAATTATTTTCCTTTTGTGAGAGGACCCTCATATGTGGGAACACAAAATTTGGGGGTGGGGGAAGGGGGAGGCTAGGTTAAGAAGTATGACAGACCCACTGCCCTTTGGGGGAAAAAAGCAAATCATAAAAGTCATAAAAGATAACCAGTGAGGAGTTTGCTGAATTTTTATGTGTTGGGCTTAAAGGCACAATACTGCAGCCTAGATGTGAACACAGCAAATGTGCTAACAGCCCTTTCAAGAGTGAGCTGTGAAGGAAAAAGAATAAGAAGCAGAAGAAGTAATTATTTAAGGTGTTCATGTTTTAGCTCCATACATAATTTATTTGATATTATAGTTCAGTATTTAAGTCTGATTGTTATTATGCTCCTCATTATAATTGTCAATATTTGCCATGCTGATAAGTGTAAGCATACCGGATTCACTATCTAACATGACTGCCAAAATTATGTACCAAGTCTGTGTTCTTGAGGTTTCTACACCATGTGACCAAGCTATCCAGGTTTTTCTCCTTGCCCACATTCCCCAAAGTTTGCTAGATATCATTAACTTTATTCCTCCCATAATAAGCCCAAAAACCATTAACCTTCCACATCAAATTTCTATTCTAATCTAATTCCACAGGTTGGACCATAGTAGGTACTAGAAAAGCAATGGACCGGGCAAACATTATCAATGCTTCCAAGGAGGCAGGTTGAGAAAATGTTTTAGGAGACGACATTAAATCGGCAACATTTAAAAGACCAAGACTTCGGGTCAAAAGAGTTGTCACCAAACATGAACAATATACAGGTAGCCAGAGAAAAATAGTAAACCAACACAGAACTGGTGTTTTCAGTTGCCACACGCTGAGGGATATACTGAAGATGGAATCCGAGCACTTATGAACTGTCTGATGTGCAATGAGGAAAATCTGTTGATTAACTAACTAACTAATATTAACTATCTAATTTCCATAATCTGTTTCTGATTGTCATTGTTTCTCGGAGGACTGCCTCATTAGTTGTCAGTCAAAAATGTTCTTAATGAAAACTGTAAATCAACTATTTAGCAAAGTAATAAACTCAACACCTTAAAGGCATACACATGGAATGACAATAGCATGTGGGATCCATCAAGCACAGGATCGCAAACTCACAACACTTAATGGCAAAAGTGGAAGTTGATGATGATGAATTAATTCAACTGTGTTCAAACTTGTACAAAAACATAAAAAATACTGCATGAAATATAACAAGAAAACAATTTAGTTGAAAATAGTTTATTCAAATTTCATATATTTTAATAGAAAAAAAAACTGAGATAAGTTGTAAAAAAAAAGTACGTAGAAATGAACTATTATATTAATAAGGCCATTATGAGTAAAGGCGCAGATGAAATATTTTAACTGTGACTAGTGTCATGTCTAGGATCTTGTGGACTCCTCTTGTAGGTTCCTCTATCGAAGTGAGAATATCCTACCATGGAATTTGCCTTAAACGTCAATGTGTTAGATTTCAGCATGTACATGTGTATAGTATGTTTTCTGTAGACATTCTAATCAAGTAAATGTTATGTTTTATAATTTTAGACACCTGCCTAGACAGAGACTTGTTTCACCTACTTTACAATTTCCAGATGCGGAGGAATGTTAGACAGGCATAACATCTGCAAGAGACCTCTAATTTCTACTGGCTTTTGTTTGAGACTATATAACCATTCTCTCTGTATAGAATTCAAAGTCTCATTAAAAGGATTGGAAAGATGGAAAAGGGGGGGGGGGGGGGGGGGGGGGGGCAAAGAATAGACCTCCTACCCCAACAAACTTGTCATAAAATATGACTAATTAGGTGTTTGCTGAAATTGGATGTTTTGGGCCAAAAGGTGCAGATATTGCAACCTAGCTGTAAATCACAACACAGTGTCTACCCCCATCTTTCAATTCGAACACAAGAAAAAGGAGAAGAAAAAGCAAGAAGAAGAAGCGGAAAGAAGAAAAAGAAGAAGCAGAAGAAGAAGAGGAAGAAGAAGAGAATTATCTGAAACAGAACTGAACCTGCACTTTCGTGTGTATGTGACTTAGATGTCCAAACTCTGCTCTTATCCCCAAGCTTCATGTATACATCCTGTTTTATTCTCTGTGCTGATTGTTTATAAAGGAAATTTGCCAATTTCTCACTGCACTTTATTTATCCACTAAGTTAGCATGCTTACATTTTGGCAATATGACTATGTCTAAGTGCTAAATATTTGTTTGCAGAAAATTACGTTTTGAGATTTAAGATTATGAAAACTTGTTTAGTTGCATGAAAAATATTTCTTTGTTGTGACCTATTTGGATAGAATGATCGTATCCTCCCATTTTCACAGGGACAGTATCATTCTATTTAGGTAGGCCCAGACCGTCACGTCACTACTAAAGAACTTAAGAAAAAAGTAAATTGTCCCAACTAGCAGTTTTTGAGTATCAACGCAACAGTCTGGGCCTTAAAAAAATGTCCCGGCAAAAATGAGACAATAAGGTCACCCAATATTTGGAGTAGGAATTCACAATTGCCTTTGGCATATTGTATAGTGACAAAAAACAGTACTGAAACGCACTATTAATGCAGCCAAAATTGCACTTGGATGACTTGGTATAGTGCCAGCAAAATTTTCCCCACCTATGCGCTATAAAATGTTAACAGTCAGCATCTGTGGATTAGGGGTTGTGAATGCAGTTTCACAATCTTGACACACAGTGGTTTGAAGTCACCTGATAGCGATTTCCTAGCAGACTGCTCTCCGCTGATACTGAGAATGGTATGGGCCTCATACCATTCAAGGTGCAATGATAAATTATGAAATATAAAGATGCTTAGTAAAACCACATAGCCAATAAATGAATTTTTTAGGTTTGTTTGTGAAGCAACTAACCTTTTAACTTTAAACAGCGACAACCATGTGTGGGTTGCAGGGCCCAGTGGGGTGGGGGTGGGGGGCAGATCCACTGTCTCTTAACAAACATCTTTTAGAAAGCGACTAATTAGGAGTTTGCTGAAATCTGATAGATTGGGTCAAAAGGTGCGTATATTCCAGCCTAGCAGAAAAAAACAGACAAGTTTAGATCCCGTTTCACGCCTTAGGCGCATCTGGTATTTGGGAAGAGCGTCCCATATTTTTTACAGATAATCGGCACTGGATGGGTAATGTGGTCAGCATTACGCCGGCCGTCTTTTCTTCCCCAGGACAGCCATCAAGGTACCCATTTTAGGCTGGGTCAGTCTGCGACGCCCCATACCATGATAAAAATCCATGCAGCCAGCAGTGGGTTTTAATCGCGGTACGTTGGATTTACGGGTCAGACTCGCAACACCCAAGCCACGGATGCCACTAGCCTAGCAGTACACAACAATATAAGGCTTTTAATAGCAAACACTGAAGAAGAAGTAGAAGCAAGAGGAAGATGAAGAAAAAGAAGAGACATTAACATGGCCAAGATTAAGTTAGACATTTCACTGGCAGCCCTTAGACAACAGTGAGTTGTGCTGGATATTATTTTTACTTGATGATTTAATATCCATTACTTTGTTCTTTTTCTCCATCTCTGTCATCTAAAATATCATCTATCTTCATCTCAAAGAAATCATTGCACACAAAATCCATTGTTCGCCTAGTGGGTAGATTACTTCTGTCTTTATTACTAGCACTGTTTATTCCTTGATGAGCATGAACAAGGAAGGATTTGGTGGAGATATCAGGAAATCTAATCACATCTTCAGAGGTATCTCGAGATAAAATCAATGGTGTCCCAACACAGCTTCTGCTATCGGCTGACATCTCTGAACGACAGATGCCGTTTGACTGAGATATTCTTGGGAGTCCACCAGATGCAGATGAAGAGTAAACAGAGCTTTGAATGAAGGGAAATGGAGAACAAGCTAACGAAGGAGAGACTGGAACAAATTCTGCTGCCCTTTGTGGATCCTGCTGGGGATTATCTTTGGTGTTATGAATATTGCTGAAAATATTTCTGTTATGATTGTTGGATATGTTCATGTCGGCATTGTTTGAAATGTCTATAAAATTTTGAAGCTCCCGGTCTATCTCTGCTAGCTCTGGAAATCTCTCATCTAAATAATCTGCCTCATTTAAATTCACATCTTTGATGACTTTCCAGGTCTCTGCTTTTATAGTTTCTGCACTCTCTTCTTCTGCAACAGTCAAAAAATGTGTAAAATTACTATTATTTTAAAAATAACTGTACTATTCAACTGTTTGCCCCCATTTTATCGGGTGCTAGATTTCATACAGTCTAGGGGTGTTATGACATGCCTTCGTTCACCATGTATATGCAGTGTCTTGGCTTTGTTCCACCGGGTTGACACACTGTCTCCGACACAAAGGTGCACAGCTTTCGTTTCTCCCAGATGAAAGTGAGCAACTTTCTTTTCTGTGAACAACTGTTCAAGTGTTAGGGTTATGGTCAGGATTAGAGTTAAGGTCAGGATTAGGGTTAGGGTCAGGATTAGGGTTTCAGGATTAGGGTTAGGGTTAGATGCAGGAATACTAACAGGTCAAGATAACCATAAACAAACATTGATGCGAAAATCCAAAGGTGCTGGACTGGATTTCATCCGTGATAGTGAAAAGAACACAGAAAAGAACAGAATGGAAGAACAGACTATGAGCCTTATATGATGTATACTGTTGAAAAAAAAAGAAACGCATAGTTATCCGATGGCACATTTTTTTCAAGTTTGTAAATAAAATATTGTACCCATGTATGTGAGAAAAATACTTAAATTTTGTTTACTGTGTCGAGCAGACATTTGGGCATGAATTGTGTGGGTTCTTGTAATCATTACACCACAGTAGTCAACTGTTTTCGACCATATTTGTGAGCATAGCTAATGAAGCAGGCAAGATATAGCAACATGATTTGGGGGTGAACACTATTCACTGCCTACGCAACTGAAACCCTATAAAAGGATATCGCTACACAAAAACATTCAGTTTATTTTCAAGCATTCATGAATGGTGCCTCTATCAATAAATTTAAGGAATATTGCTACTAACCGAATGCAGGCAGGAGAAAGTCAAAGTCAGGTTGCCAGGCATCTAAACGTGCATCAGAATACCATTAGTTAACTTTGGCACCAGTTCCAATCCACTGGTTCAGTTGAAAACAGACATCGCAGTGGATGACCCAGAGTGACAACAGCAGCAGAGAATCGCTTTATTCAGTTTTGTCACCTCAGAGACAGGTTTACAACAGCCTCCTCAACTGCACAAGCATTGCCTCCAGAACGTCATGTGTCTGATCAAACTGTTCAGAACAGACTGCATGACGTTGGACTCTAGGCACGATGACCACACCGAGGACCTTTCCTTACGCATCGTCACCACCAAAATCAATTTCTTTGGGCCAACCAACATCGTCCCTGGGCATGTGACAATCAGTGGAGACGTGTCTGGTTTAGTGATGAATCTTTCTTTTTGTTGCAGCGACATGAAAGATGGCATAGGGTCTACCATAGAAAAAATGAAGGTTTAGCCCAAAAATTTGATGCCAGTCACTGATCTAAGCAAGAGAAGGCCACACACCATACTAACAGGAAAGGCCTACGTCTAAAAATTACCTTGACCAGATGCCCAAAAAAAGGTGTCAATTGATTAGTGGAACCTTGAGGTACTCCTGTGTGAAATTTGAGTAATTTCACTTATTGCATTACAAAGATTCAGAATGTCAAAAGTGAGTAAAGAATGTCTTTATTTGTTCATGGCATTCTATAAAAAAAAATAATCCACATGATTAAAAAAAAATTCCCAGATCCACCACTCACTCATCACTGAAACTAGGTCACCAGGCATGGATCCTCTGTTACACCAGTCTATTCACTTCCTTCCAGAGAACTTTCACCTTGTTGGCACTATCATATCGTGTGGTGATGACGAGAGTTCTCTAGCCACATGATTCCTCTTCATCTTCTTCTTTTCTTCCTCCAGTTAGCTTGTCAAAGTTTTGGAGGCGGAAGTTAAATTTGAAGAACTTCTGTATGCTCTTTCCAATGTGTTGTATAAGTTGATCTTTATTTTTAAAGGCTTTTACTTCATTATTTTTCTCTAGTGTGGTTCTATGTGATAGCTGGTATCAGGGCATTCTCATTAGGTGGTCAAACCGTCTCAATCTTTTATTATAAATGATTGAGAACTCTAAATAGACACATAACTGAATGAGATGACCAGACTCATCCTACCTTCCCATAACTTGTCACTGTCTTCCCTGAGACCTTGCAGCCTTGAACTCATTGGGAAGTGGGCCTCTGATAGCAGTTGTTCTAACTGTTCATTTGTCAGTTTTGGTGCATTCTCCAGCAATGACTGCCGAGATGAAGCGATCGATCTGCAACAATCAGTAAATCAAATTACTAGAACAAGTTATGACCTTTTTATCTTCTTCTGTGTTTATCCTTAATAGGGTGGTTGGCATGTTGCGTTGTTTATTTCCAGGTAGGCTGTGATATCTGCACTTTTTGGTCTGACACACAGGATTTCAGCAAACCCCTCTCCATGTGGATTCTAAGGCCCCATTGTGGGGAAAACAAGAATAGACCCACTGACTCCCCAACAAGCATGTCGTAACAGTTGACTAATTGGGGTACAAGAAATATTAGCGAAAAACTTTGCCACTGTGAGATTATGATGGCTCTGACAAAATGGTACAATTACAAAAACACCTTTCTAACATCATCGACAAGGAATAACATTCATTAAAAATTTACTTTGAAAACTACAGAGTTGGTGAGTCACCATGGCGTAGTGACTAGATGCTTGCATGTGGATCGGAAGGCCGTGGGTTTGCTCCCTGGCGCAGCCAGACTTTTTTCAAAAATGACCTTGACTCCCAGTTCGATCTAGCCTTGAGTGGGTAGCAGGTGCAGTCCTGGGAAGTAAAGGCTGCCGGCGTGATGCCAACGCCATCACCCATCTTTTGCCGATTGGTCTTTAAAAATATAGGTCTAGCCCTATATGCCCTAAACGCCCAAAGGCATGGTAAATAAAAACTTTACTTTTTTACTCACTTACTTACTACAGAGTTGTATCCCTTACAGAAACATAGAGAAATGAATGGACTAACCACTTTAACTATACTTATTGCAAAAGTCGTGATTTTAACATGGCAGCAAGTGTTAAATTTTACCATCGCTAGGGGTGAGATTATGGTAGCCGGGTGTAAATGGTAGTTGGTGGGTTAACTCAACTCAACTACTACTCTGGTAATTACTAGATTCAAATATAATTTAAAAAATATACCCCCCCCCCCCCCCCCCCCCCCAAAGTCACATTTATTTATCATGCTTTGAGACACATTGGGTACGCAGTGTCTGTCCAAAATTTTTTTTTTATAGATCAACCAGAACCGGATGAGTGATGTAGTCAAACTGATACCGGCCATTTTTACTTCCCCTGACATTTTAAAATTTTATGTTAAGGTTCAGGTAATCCTAGACTCTTCAGTAACACAAACATACCTGACACTAAGTTCTGAAGACTCTGGATCCTGAGACATTGCCAAGTTGCGGGCACACTGGTCCAATAAGTTTTCCAGTTGCTCATCGGTCAAATGGCACTCTTCTGCAGATTCCTCCTATGAGTTGCACAGAAGAGATAAGCGACATTTTCATTTTTTCAATTTACAGATGGACTGCAATAACTGTGTCTTTTCGGTCAAACACATCAAACTTCAGCAAGGTCTTAATTATTACACTTTTAAAACATGCTTGTTAAGAGGCAGTGAGTCTATTATATAACCAACCCCCCCCTCCCCACACACACACACACACACACTCCTGCACACAAAATAAGGTCTGGAATCCACACAAGGATTGACAGATGTGAATACTGGATAATTAGCAAACAGGCACACAAATAAACCTCTTAACTCTTTCAGGCCCATGAACTTTGACAGACTTGGCCCACAATAATTTCCCTTAACAAAAATGACAGAGGGGTGGGTGTACAAGAAAGGCTGTAGAGATTGTAATTTACTTCTAATCCCTATAAAAGTATATATTTTTTAAAAGTGAAATAATGTACATTTTCTTCTTCTTCTTCGCATTCACCAGCTGTACACTGTGGCGGAAAGTTCTGGTTGCTCGTCCACTACTGAACTGCAGTCCTGCTCCAGAACCTGAGTGTTGCGTGTGCATCAGTTTTACAGATCTCATTCTCTTGAATACAGACTGTTGGTTCCTTGCCTTTCCGGCAGATGCACTCCGACTTCAAAGAAAGCTCCCCAATTAGTCGACTCTTACAACATGCTTTTGGGGAGGCAGTGGGTCTATTCTTGTTTTCCCCACAATGGGGCCCCGGAACCCACATGGGGGAATGTACATTTTGAATCTGATGATAAGTGTTTGTTTGATTTTGTTATAGTTAGTGGAAAAGAAGAATTCAGCAGGTGTTAATTTCACAAGGACAACATTTCACACAAAAAATTCTTCACTTACCATGGTTTTGCAGCCACAAGAGTAGTAAATATCCAAATTTGAGAACAAAACTTCAAAGTTTGTTCAATTTCCTAACATATTCTAAAGTTATGATAACTTTCTGGGTTAGTTTATCACTCAGAGCTCTTATTTCTCACAGAGTGCTAAGCAAAATTTCAGAGGAAAAATGAGCCATTACACACACAATATTTACTATTCACAGTTGTACAGTTATTTACAGACTAGCTGCGATGATTTCAATGTAGCTTAGCCCTAGTATAGTACTGTCTCTTTGTTTGAGAGCACTTTCCTTCTCTTACACCTTAAATACGGTAGTATAGAACATTGTCTGTGTAATAAACTCATCAGAATCGCTAGATTCCGAACAGCTGATCGCTCAGCTTCACTGGTTAAAAATTCACCGCCCGAATCACTTTCCGAAAAATCTAAATTTTTTATTATCATTATCACAATTAAAAACATCTGACTGAAACAATTTCAGAGCTTCGGCCGCAGAAAGACGCATTCTGCGACCTGTACTTGTGGTTAGAACATTGGTATTCATGGCACTTAGAAACGAACTTAGAAAATGAACTGTTAAAAAAAATTCTCTGTTTTTTTCTCTCAAATTATCCACGTGTGGTTTAGTCCAGGAAATGAAACTAAAAGGATTTTGGCAAATTGACTTTCCCTGAATAGTTTAATCGTACCTCCAAACATTAGAAACTAGTACGAATGCGCGTGCGAAGCAAAATGTAAGGGACACACGATTGACGATGACACTGTTGTTTGGGCAGAACAGAACTTCTCAAACTACGCTCACACCGTTGTTTGGGCCTTAAAGAGGTAAACCATATACAGGGTCACCTTCAGCTTTGTAAGTGTAGATACAATTATTCTTTAGAAATTGATTTAGAGGTTTCCCTTTGAATTCTTTCCCCTTCCCTCCCCCTCAAGAGAAACTCAAAATAGTACCCATTTTTATACCAGTAGTGCACCATGCTCGACAGAGTCGAAGGATAATTATAATGAAAAATAATGGTTTGCTAAGGAGTAAGAGAACGTCATCAAAGTGTGGAAACGTTTACATAGGCATTGTAGAAGTGTAGCTAGAATAAATCAGGGAACATCTCAATCATTAACAGAAACATGGATGGCTCTTATCACCACAGCTGTTTATCACCTGCATCAACAATATATGCAAGGATGGCAAGCTCAGGAAAAAAAAATATTAGTAAGATCAAAGAATTACTCTTTGCTGATGATAACGGATTCAACCAATGAAGTTGCAACAGTATCTAACATCTATGACTGAAGAATGAAAACATATGAGAATCAATGCTGAAAAGACAATAAGTAATGTCAACAATAAGAAAGAAGCAGAAACTAAATATAGCAGTAAAGTGCGAAGGAATTAAAGTAGTATCTGAGATTAAATACTTGGGAACATTCATTGAAGATGGAAAACTGAATTAAGAAATCAACATCCGATGCAGTAAAGCAAGTTGTAGGACAGCTAGCTCCCCTCTTGCAGAATAAGACAATCCTGATCAGCACAAAGAAACATCTCATACAGAGCATATTCATGACTTATCTATGCTACCAATGCCAGACATGGTCACTCACAACAAACTATATATAAGAGAAAATTTAGTAACAACAGAATTTAGACGTCTGAGGAGGGTTGCATGAGTGACCAGAAGAGATCAAATAAGAAATTAGGTCATCAGAGAAAAAGTGGATGGAGAACTAATTCTAAATTACATACACAGACAGCAAATCAAATGGTTTACCCACTTAGAGAGAATGCCTTCTGATGCTACACCATACAAGACTTACAGCAAAAGAGGAGAAGGAAGCAGAACACAAGGAAGACCAAAAACAAGATGGAAAGATAACATCAGAGAAACTCTACAACAGAATGATGTGTCTTCGGTTGAGGCGGCCAGAAGAGCAAGCAGCAGAACCTTACAATTCCCTCAACACCTGAAGCAGTAAACAAGCAAGTGAAGAAGAAGAAGAAGTGCATCCGACATATGATGCTCGACTAATATTTGTATAGACCTACTGGACTTCGTGTGTAATATGGCCTTTACTTCCCAGGGCACAAATGGTACCCATTTCAGGCTGGATATAAGTTAATAATGGGGAGTCACTGTAGTGTAGTGGCTAAAAGCTCACCTGCAGATCTGCAAGTTGTGGGTTTGGGTCCTCACAGCACAGGGCATTTTTCTTTTAATGACCTTGGCTTCCAGGTCAACCAGCCTTGAGTGGGTACCATGTGGAGTCCTGGGAAGTTCAGACAGCCAGCGTGATGCTGACCACATCATAAATTAAGTGCCGATTGGTCTATACAAAATAGATATAGCCCTGTATGCCCAACACACCTGAAGGCGTGGAAAGGGTCCTTTACTTACTTAATTATTTTTTAAGTTCAGATGCCAACACTCTTGTGACTTCGTCTCAATTAAAATTTCAGTCCAAAAGGGCAAGACTAAAATACTCAATTACACATCCAATAAAGTTCTTCTTCTTCTTCGCATTCCCCAGCTCTAAACTTTGGTAGAGTCCTGATTGTTGGTCCACTTGTGGACTTTGCTGCTCCCGTTCCATGACTGAGTTCTGCATGCAGATTAATTTTAAAGATCTGGCTTATTTCTGTGCAGACTTTTGATTCCTGCCTCTTAGGCATTTCAAAAGAAATGTCGATCCTATCTATACTGGCCAGAATTCTGGCTGGGAACCTGTTTCTAGAATGAATGCAGAGAGCTGTAAATAAGTCTTGATAATAGGTCATGATCAGTATAAGCCAAGGTACTGATGTACTATCATGTGTGATTCAGGACCTTTGTATCTCCCCCCTCCCCTTAAAGTTACAACAGGGACATTTTAACGACAAAACCAAGTACTGCCATGGTTTTTACCTGCTGTCCAAGGTGGGTAAGGATTAGTTTATAATTTTAAAAGGTATGAAATATTTTATAATCTCTGCGTCAGCAATTTAACTTATGACTTGGTTTAGAATTCTCTGTACCTCGGTTCGTGCTTTGAATTTAGCCAGCTCCTGTTCAATTGCTTGAAGTTTGGCTTTTAATTCTCGTTCTTCTTTTGTCTCCAGCAGTACTCTCTCTCCAAACCTCTCCGTTGGATCAGAACAAGCAGCTGGCACTTGCATTCCCACTCGACTAAACAATGGCAGCTGTGTGACATACATGGTAATAAAGTGACACACGTGAGACTTAACATAAACTCATGCAATGATTCAAGCTGTGTATATTCTGTGATGACATAAACAATAGCGGCTGAGTGATATACATGATGACATAGTAAGACATGTGAGACTAAATATAAACTCATGCAATGATTCAAGCTGTGTATATTCTGTGATGACATAAACAATAGCGGCTGTGTGACATACATGATGACATAGTGAGACATATGAGATTGTACATGAAAGCTCATGCAGTGATTTAGGCTGCAAATATTCTGTGATGACATAAACAGCGTACATGATGGCGTAGTGACTAGGTTAGTTGCGTATCCTTTACAGGACGTTGCAGAACTAACTTAAACAGCCCCTGGCTGTTGTGTGGTTTTTCTAGGCAAATTTACGTCCAGTAGTTCGCCATTGCTTTCTGGACTGTTTGCTGAGATCGGCACAATGCAGCCAAACCATTTCACTTGTTGTCTTCTAATCAAATCCGGAGCTGCTGCGGCTCCCATTCTTCTTTTTATTATTTATTATTTTCATTTATTATAATTATTATAATATTCAGGAACTAATATATTTTAAGAGCTTTTCCCTAGATTTTTTATAAAATGGGACAATAGGCACTCCTACAAAAATGGGAGTGTCCTGGTGTAAGTGGCACGTATGGTCGCCTAGTAAAACAAAAGAAAGTCCCCCAATTCTACACACCGTTACACACTAGCTCGCTTCTGATTGGTCGACCTTCAGCCTACCTCACTACTGAATGGTCGGCCTCGAGCCATCCAACTTTCACACAAGGTGACGGGGCCGTTCCGCAATGCCGCTGATACTGTGTCTTGTATATTTATGCACGCCAGCACTTTTAACACCACAAAAACTGGGTCTAACACACAATCTCCCTAGAGAGTGATGAAACCTGTGTTACAGGCATTCTCTTTCTCAGAAAAAAAAAACGTAAATGCAACACAACAACAGACCGCCACACCCATAACCTCAACCACGGGAGACTGGTCCAGCAACCTTATCAATGGAACTGACCTACTTTCCGTGGGGAGACCATTGTTTCAATAACCAATCGCCCTAATGGTGACACATGTGAGATTGTAAATGCAGTGATTCAAGCTGTGAGTATTCTGTGATAACATGTAAAATGAACCATTAATATTTAATGTTGAATGTTGAATTAGGAATCAACATCACACTCTGGACACTCTCATAAATGCTCTGTCCGCATCTTCAGCAGCAAGCGAAGAGTTCTAGTTCCAACGGCACCAGTAACCATCTGATTGTATATCTGTCTCAATCTTCCCCTGACTGTTAAGCATCAGCCAGATTCCCTGGTCTCCTTGCAGCACCATTCTGCTCTGACTGTAATGATCTATCTGCGCCTCCGCACTGTTTACTCATTCCCAAAGGACCCTCACTATATCTAGCTTGTCATATATCAATTCACCACCAAGAGGTGCAGAACCGGCCAGTCTGTCTGCCTGCTCATCTGCCAGACTTTAACGGACAGTGACCAGCTCACTTCTTATTCACCATACTGGACCAGGAGTTCTTGATATTTGTCACATTAACCCATATAATCCAGTTTACTAGTTTAAAACTTATTTGTTCCTATTTACTAGTAAAACAAAAAATTTATTTTTTTTAAGCAACTGAAAAAAAAATTCAAACCAGTAAAACTGAAATAATACATAATGATTATTTTTGGCTGAAAATGACACCAAAGATGAAGTGCATTGTGCTGAAATTCTCCTTTTCTGAACCATAGGAGCCAGCTAGGAAACTCATGGAGATATACGTGTGTGATGAAAGCGAACCTGTACCAGAATTAAACTAAATACATACACTCAAACACATCCGCTCACCCAAACCTACACACTCTCTCATACATTCACCTGCACACCCACATAAACCCACTCCCTCACCCAAACTTACTAACTCATACACCCACCCACTCACTAACTCACCCAAACAAACTCCCTCACTCACCCATCCACCTAAACCCACTCACTCATCACTCAATCATCCACCTATTTACTAATTTTGTCAATCACCCACACTCCCCCCCCCCCCCAATCCCACTCACTCAGTAACCCACTCACTCAAACATTAAGCACTCACTTACTCACTCAACCAAACTCACCCACCCACTCACTCACTAAATTAAATCACCCACTCACCAAAACTTATTCACTCACTCATGCACCCACCTCTTCACCCAAAACCACTGATTCACTCACCCATTCACCCAAACCCACTCAATCACTCATCACCGACACACTAACTTATTCACTCGCTTCCTCAACCCTGCACCTACCCAAACCAATTCACTCACCCAAACCCCCTCAGTCACTCCCTCACTCACCCATACAATCACTCACTAACTTATTGATTGACCAACTCACTTACTAATTAACCTGCACACTCACCAACTCACCCAGCCACGCAATCACTCACACAGCACACTCTCATGAAGAGTTTTTTTCTTTTAAAGTTCCTTGCATGTCCTTTACAGGAAGTTGCAGAACCACCCCCAGCTTCTGTTGGCTGTTTGGTTTTACTAGACAATTGTACTCAATAGTAGCTTGCCATTGAAGAGACAGATGAAGAAGTGAGCCAACAATATCCTTAATTTCTTCATAATTGGAGATGTAGTCATTAATAATCCTGTAAATGTAAAGGTGGATATGTACATCAAAAAGCACTATATAATTTCTTCTGCCTTTGATTTTCCATAGTGTTGGGAGAGTGTAATATTGTGTGAAGGGACAGAGTGGTACGATAGTACTTTCAGGAAGTTCAAGGGAAACAGTGTCAACATTGGCCCAAGTAGTGAGGGGGAGAGAATGTTGACCAGTGAGAAGTGTAGTAGTGTCACCAGAAAGTAGACGCAGGGGTTCACTGTGTGGGGGCTGACAAGCATGGCTAACGATACGCACCAAGAAAATATGCATTACGTGACAGGGTGATTCTCATGTAACATCAGCCAGCCACATAAGCGTTATCCTCGACATAAGCGTGAGTCTCGAGAACGTCCACATAAGCATGATTCCCGATAACGCCCACACGAGCGTGCTTCTCGTGTAACATTAGCCGCCCACATGGGTTCGGCAGGGATATATTGGGGCTGCGTAGGCAGTCCGAGGCAGTGAGTGTAGCCAGAGAGCTAAAGCACTGTGGAAGTGCGGATGTAGTACACACCCAGCACAAGAGTGTGGTATGTCAGAGAGAGAGAGACAAAGTCAGAGGACGAAGGCAGACAGAGTACCGTGCAACTATCAGACATCAAGGTCTGAGTAAGGGTTGTGGTACGGGATGAAAGCAGACATAGTACCGTGCAACTATCAGGCATCAAGGTCTGAGTAAGGGTTGTGATTGCAGTACTGGTCAAAGTTACAGTCCCACTGGCGAAGTAAGTCCAAGGGGACTGGATGCTCCAATAGTGACTGTTCTGGGTGACGGCGCAAGGAGATGTAGGGTCACCACGGAAACAGAACAGTAGGGATGCCGATGAGAGCTGTGTGCTAGTGGGGACTTGTGTTTGAAGTCCTGTCGGTCATTGGAGTCCTTCGACAGGCTGACGTGCTGTGTGCTTTAGAGAACTGGCAAGTGAAGTCTGTCTCCAGTCAGCCGTGGTTGTATGCTGAAGTAATATCAAGGTCCAGTGGATAGACGAGTTTGTCCTGTTCGGCTGTACAGTGACCCCAGAGTGTGGGAAGCTGTAGACATTTGGAGCTGTAGTGGTCAGGGAGAGGACGCTACAAGTTGAGAGAGAGTAGGGACTATATAGACTAGGTGTGAATGCCAATTAGGATCAATGTCTACATCTCTGAATAAGCTGTTTTGTTGATGTAAGGGCTTGTGTATACCCTCTTGTGTTTTGTAGAATAAATCCAGTGTGTACTGTCATGGAGTCCTGCTTGGAGAGTGAGGAAGCAAAAGTTATATCTATAGACACTTGGATGTGTGCTGATTAGTGTGTAATTCAGATAGCACACAACACAAAGGTCTAGCCCCACGGAGCTTAAGCCCACAAACAACTAATGTCAACCTCATGCTGGGTTGGATTTCACTGCAGCCCCTATTTTTTGTCGGCGTCTGTGAAGGTGCAAACGTGATTCGTAACTCCGAGGTGCCGGGTTTGATCCCAGCTGCGGATGATTTGGCAGCAGACCGTCTAGCATTGGTTTTGACAGTGGTATGGAGAGTCAACCATAAGAGGCAATGGCAAACTACTGAACATAAATTCTGCCTTAAAAATCCACAACAGCCAAAACATGCTAGGGTTGGTTCTGCAACATCCTGTAAAGGATACAGAACTGCATTTTTTTAAAACCATATATGCAGAAAAGTCTTACAATAACCTTCCTTAGCTGCTTCTTATAACATGCTTGGTAGATTACAGCCTAAATATTAAACCATAAAAAAATGTTCTCGTGATTGTTTGAACAGTGGTATGAGAGTCACACCACTAAAAAGACTGGGGAGCCTCATGATGTAACATTCCCACACACAGCAGTGGGTACAATGAAGCCAACCTTCATTGGGGAGACGGCACACACACATTTTGTAATTAATTTAACAATATCTAAGGGTTTTATAACAGTGGCTCTCAACCTTCCTAATGCCACGACCTTTAATACAGTTTCCTCATGTTGTGACGACCCCTAAACAATTATTATCCTTCATAACGTCCAAAAATATGTGTTTTTCAATGGTCTTAGACGACCCCTGTGAAAGGGTCATTCGACTCAGAAAAAGGTTCGCAACCCACAGGCTGAGAACCGCTGTTTTAGAAGAAACCTTTAGCCTGGAATTCTAATGAAGTTGGGTTCTATTCTACACTTCTGCTTTCAACCTTGCACATTTAGGTATCACACTTTGAAGTTTAGTGACAATGAGCATGTAAAGCATTTTTAAACAACATACTTGAGGCACTGTCCGGGCAGACAGCACTGAGATATAATCTTCATTTGGCATCAGTGTTTTCAGCTGATCATCGATGTTACTGAGGCTTTTCATCTCATCTGCATCAGGACAGTAACCTTCCCCAGGCTGGAGGGTAGCTCTTAATTGACTCTAGACAACAACAACAACAAATGAAAATAGTGTTATATTTTAATTCTTTTGTCTCAAACTTCTTCTTCTTTGATCACCCTTAATACTTTTCCCCAGAGAAGCCGCAAAAGTGATACTTCTGGTTGGGGTAAATTCCCCATAAACATTATTTTTCTAACGTGTTTATACAGACCTGTTTATGAGATGCATAGTTACCGCTGATGGCTGTTTTCACTTCTGTGCAAACGTTTTAGAGGTCATGACTTGAAACTTCTTTTCTTCTTCTCTTCCACCTTGTGCCTCAGTGAAGTGTCAGGGGGAGATGTAACATTCGTTGATTAGCTCTGTTAAGAGCACTATTTAGATTGATGTTTATTAGGACATTAATACATTAACAAAGAAAACAGCATTCTTCTTGTTCTTCTGCGTTCATTTAAAGATGTAATTGTGTTGTGTCCGTTTACAGCATGGCTGCAATATTTGCACCTTTCTGCCAACACATCCGACTTCTGCGGACATTTGTTGACTGGGTTTGCCTTCCCGGAATAGCATTCAGGAGGTATTCCTTTAAGTAAAACAGTTTTTTTTTCATTTTTAAATTCAAGTTAACGTCAAATTTGTCTGTAAGCCTCCTTGATTGAGATCACAGGGTCACAATATGAGTCACTTGACATGTTTGTTTTCTAGAAAATGTATTCCATTTAATGCTTCAGCATGTTTATGTTTTCTGATTACTTCTTTCATGTATCTTTATATATATATATATATATATATATATATATATATATATATATATATATATATATATATATATATATATATATTTATATATATATACTTTCAGTAAGTTTATTATTAGCAACCTGTGTAAAAAAGTTTTTAACTGATTTTTTTCCTGAAATTTCAACAAGGTCATGACCCATTGTTTAAGTGTCCCAGGGCAAGAGAGTTGGAGCTGACATGTTGTGTTGTGGTTTACAGCTCGGCAGAAATATCTGTACTTTCTGGCCCAACATATCTGATTTCAGCAAACTCCCAATTAGTGCCCCTTTTACAACAAGCTTGTTTGAGGGACAATGGGTCCCAGAGCTCAAACAGGGGATAATCTGAAACAAACATGTGTGTCTGATTGGTTCTTTCCTGTGATTCTCAATAATAAGATTATATGTCCTCATACTTTTTACACTTGGTTAAGAAATCTGGCGTTTGTGTATACAAGGGCATGTAAGAAGGGAAAAATGAAACATTGTAACTTACCATCCATTCCATAAGAGGCAACTAAGCAGTTACGGCAGACTGGCTATGTCATCCCATAAAAAACTTTAGCTGCAATATCTAATAATTAGTGAATAAATCTACAAAGAGCTTGGTATCAGATGTTTGATGGCTTATGCAGATGATTTGCTGAAGAGCCAAAGGAAGAAGGATAAAGAAGGAAGAAGAGAAGAAGAAGGAGGAGAAGCAGCAGCAGCAGGTACCTCTGCCATCGGCACTGCAGCAGCAGCAGAAGAAGAAGTAGGCAAAGAATAAGAAAAGGAAGAAAGAGCAAGTACATCTTGAGGAAACAACAACAACAAAATGATTTCACAGTGTAAGATAATAATGTCATTTACCCTAGTAATATCAGGAGCACCATCTTCAGGTCCCGGTAGGTCATCCAGTCCTTCGAGCAGCTCTGCTAACCGCTTCTTCTCATCATCAGTACATCTTGAGGAAACAACAACAACAAAATGATTTCACAGTGTAAGATAATAATGTCATTTACCCTAGTAATATCAGGAGCACCATCTTCAGGTCCCGGTAGGTCATCCAGTCCTTCGAGCAGCTCTGCTAACAGCAGCAGCAGGTACCTCCAGCAGCAGCAGAAGAAGAAGTAGGCAAAGAATAAGAAAAGGAAGAAAGAGCAAGTACATCTTGAGGAAACAACAACAAAATGATTTCACAGTGTAAGATAATAATGGCATTTACCCTAGTAATATCAGGAGCACCATCTTCAGGTCCCGGCAGGTCATCCAGTCCTTCCAGCAGCTCTGCTAACCGCTTCTTCTCATCATCGGTCATCGGAATAGACTGGTCTGTTTGGCTAGCTAACTGAAAGAGGAAATAAAAACAGTCATGGTCAGATCAAAATAATCATGGACAGCTTAGACATTTTGGGATCAGTTTGTGTTTAAATATCAAACTTGTCATCATCTTCTTATGCTGTTTATGCCACACTGGGCTGTCTTGCAGTCAATTCCTCTATTCCATTCTATCTTGTGCATTTATTTCCATATTGTATATAAGTCTGGAACCTCTGGCCTCTCAGTAATACAGAAGGGGTGTGATCAGCTATTTTGCAATTGTAAAGCTAACTGAGGAGGAGATCGGAGCACTTATGGAGTTCTGCAAAGCACTGTGAAGTTAGTCCTCACCAATCATTTGTGGCCTTTCTCGTCAAGGTTAAACATGAATTAGACTCATTATTTTGAAATGTTAACATAGCACACATATGTAATAAATCTTTGAATGAGTTGAGTTGAGTCAAGAATTGACATCACAGCACTCAGGGCATTCGCATGCGAGCTCCGTTAAAAATCTTCAAAATAAATCTTTGAAATACCATACCAAAAAAAAAAACATTAAAAGATCAAGCTTCGGACTTAATGTATAAAGAAGTTAAAGTAGGCAAACAGTATATGCTGTTGTAGAGGTAGGTATAAATGTTAAGTCTTTGCTTACTCTAAGTCAAATAATAATAAGACAGAGTAACCACAACACCCTCACTGTTTGTTCCTTTGCATATATTTTGCAGACAACTCTGAAACTTATTAACTCTTTAAGGCCCAAACAACGGTGTGAGCGTAGTTTGAGAAGTTCCGTTCTGCCCAAACAACGGTGTCATCGTTAATTGTGTATCTCTTTCATTTTGCTTCGCATGTGCGTTCGTACTAGTTTCTAATGATTGGAGGTACGAATAACCTATTCAGGGAAAGTCACTCTGCCGAAATCCTTTTAGTTTCACTTCTTGGACTAAACCACACGTGGATAATTTGAGAGAAAAAAAACATCAAAATTTTTTTAACAGTTTAAAAGTGCAAGCTTGTTCTAACCACAAGAAACAGGTCGCAGAGAATTCTTTTTTGCGGCCGAAGCTCTGAAATTCAGTCAGTGTTTTTTAGTTGTGAAAATGATAATATAAAAATTTAGATTTTTCTGTGATTCAGACAGTGAATGCAATAAGCTGTTCGGAATCTAGCAATTCTGACGAGTTTATTACACAGACAAGTGTCCCATACTACCGTACTATAGTCTTGGCTAAGCTACATTGAAATCATCGCATAATACAGTCTGTAAATAACTGTACAAAGTGAATAGTAAATAGTGTGTGTGTTATGGCTCATTTTTCTGCCATTTTTTCTCTGAAATTTTGCTTAGCTCTCGGCCCAGAAAGTTATCATAACTTTAGAATATGTTAGGAAATTGAACAAACTTTAAAGTTTTGTTCTCAAATTTGGATATTTACTATTCTTGTGGCTGCAAAACCATGGTAAGTGAAGAATTTTTTTTGTGAAATGTTGTCCTTGTGAAATTAACACCTGCTGAATTCTTCTTTTCCCACTAACTCTTATCATCAGATTCAGAATGTACACTCATTTCTCGTTTAAAAAATATATACTGTTATAGGGATTAGAAGTATATTACAGTCTCTATTCTTCCATTTTTTGCAGGGACAACTCCAAGAAAAATTCATTAAGGTACAAATTTTACGAGTCTTAATTGAGCACAGACCTATACTAATCATAACATTTGAAAATGTTGTAAATCAACTTCTCCTTCTTTACATTCACCGTCTGTAACCTCTGGCAGGAAGTTCTGGTTGTTCAACCACCTCAGGACTATAGTCTTCTTCCAGAACCTGCATGCACATCTGTTTTACCAGTATAACGTATTTCTGTGCAGACTGTTGGTTTCTTCCTTCTCAGGCAGATGCACACTAACTTCAGCGGAAGAAGCCTCTTATGACATGCTTTTTAGGAAGGCAGTGGGTTTATTCTTGTTTCCCTGGACCCTATATCGTAATCTCAGTCAACAAATGTTCAAGTACAAAGCGTGGAAATATTCTGGCACAGTTCTGTCTATGCAGACAATACACTGTGCTACAGAAAGGCCTGAGAATCATAGCTCACTGCATCTGTGAGTGTGACTAGCAAGACCTGCTTGTGTTAAGACAAGTTAGTCTTCCACAATCAGAGCATGGGATTTCAGGGCCACATTGTTCCTCTACACTGCACAAAGCCTGGGAGTAATGTAGAAATCATGTCTGACCCATGCAGCAGGATTTTTCTCTCAGCCTGCCTTCTTTACTCCTTAAGATGATGATGATAATAATGTTGCACCATCTTCACAATGAAGGTTGGTTACAGTGTACCACTGCTATCTTTGGGAATATATGCGGTGAGGCCCCCATCTCTTCCATGTTGGGACTCTCGTACCATTGTATGAAAATGATGAGAATGATTTTTTTGCCACCAACCGCAAAGAACAAACCCTAGTACTTGAGGATCGTGAAACTGTTAACTACATTCGCTAACCGCTAAGCCGCAGTACGGCACAAAAGAAAGGTAAGACAAACATGCTTGGAAAAAAAAAAGCATGCTGCAGAAGCTGCCGGATCAGAAGATCTGTCTGTCCACCTGCCAGAGTTTCCCTCCTAGACCAGCTGTCAAAAATAGTTAACAGCTGACAAGACTACTTGCAAAGAAAAACAAAGACAGCAAAAAGAACAGCACCAAAAAATCAGGCCATACTTCTTCTTTTGCATTCATTTTTCTTTTAAAACGATGGATGGCAAATTGTGTTGTGGTTTGCAGCTAGGCTGAGAAATGTGTGCCTTTTGGCCTAAAACATCTGATTACAGCAAACTCCTAATTATCGCCTTTTATGACATGCTTGTTGAGGAGTGAGGGGTATTTGGGAGGGCAGAGGTCAATTATATTTTTTCCTCAAAATGAAACCCTGGAACACATACAACTGGATCAACATTAAAATGCTTATCATCTACATTAAAAATAAAACAATGTGACTTCAAAACCCACCTCTTTATTTCTTTTGATAAAGTCTTTCTTCTGCTGTCTGCTTTTGTTTCCCTGTTTTGCTTGGGATCTTGCCGAACTTGCAGCTGTCTTCATTGAGGACTCTGCTCTGGTACTTCCTGTAATGTATGAACAATTCTTTTCTTCTGTCTTTCATCACTCTAGTGAAGAACTGACAATATACTAACTCATGTCAAGCCCTTTGAGACGTATTCATGATTGGTTTTTGAAGTTTACAAAGCAAGCCCAAAAAAAGAGAAAAGGGCAACACATGGTCTTTAGAATATTGCCCCCAGGTTTGTGAAATGGAGAGGATGATTTTCATCCCTGACCTTAATTAGTATCACCAATGGAAAACACTTCAAAACACACAGTGCATTGCTTGGGACAGAAATAGATGTATTTATACTGTCTTGAATTGATGTGGTCTTGACTACGATGACTACTCCACATGACCTCATATAGTGGCAGGTGAAAATCTTTATACTTACATCCAGTCAATCAATCAATCATCTGTAATATGAAAGGCACTTCAAATATAAATATTGCACCTCCATGACAAAACACACCAAACAACATGTTTACCATTGGTTTCTGTGTCTTCTGAAGTACTTTGCTCTGTCGCCTCTCTCTTTCTCCACATTGCCTCATTCTCTTCAAGTTGAGTTTGAAACACTGGTGGAAGATCTGTTTCTTCATCCATAGTAACACCTAAAAGAAAAGAAAAAAAATCTCAAATTCACAAACTTAAGGGTAACAGGCAAGGGGATGCTAATAGAAAGAAAATTAGACAGTATGGCATCATAGCTAAAGAGATGAAGATCTTTTACAGAAGCAGTTAGCAGAAGGCTGTGGAAGTGGCCAACAACACACAGCATGGGCTATCAGAAGAAGGCACTAATACACAAATCTCTTTTCCCCCTCTAGTGCGAGTCTTAGCATGTGCTAGTATAATTTCAGGAAGTGACACTCTGTCCCAGGGGTGCCAACTTTCAGGTAGAGGCACAAAGGGAACAGTCAGTCAGTCAGACTTTTTCACAATGAAATTTTTTTTGTTTTGTTATAATCTTCTTGACCAGGAACTCTTTCAGTTAAAAGGATGAATTCCCAGAGCTGTACCTGTTGAAAACTTCTTCTTTTGCCTTCGCATTAGAAGGATAGCTAGCACAATGTGGTGTGTTTACAGCCAGACTGCAATATCTTCGCCTTTTGGCTCCACACATACAGTTTCTGCAAATTAGTTGCCTTCTATGATATGCTTGTTAAGGAACAGTGAATCTAGCCCTCCCCCCCCCCCCTCTTCTGCTTCCTCTTTCCAAAATGGGGCACTGGAACCCACAAGTGAACCCATTAGAAACAAACTCTATATTACTGGGGTTGATTACAAATCTCTGTGTAGGTAACTTGGTGAAATACCTTCTGCACTCTTACAATTAAACATATTCACCATCATCACTTGTGTTGTTAGTGACATAAGTATTATGTCTTTCCTTAAAATCTTGGTTTTTAATATTCTAGATCAGTTCATCCATGGGAATTTATCACGAAGCATGTTATGCTCCACTGTTTTGTCAAGCTTGTAAAAAGTAAAGGACTTTTCATGCCATTGGTGCAGTCGGGATATAGTGCCAGATCATATTTTTATAGACCAACTAGCACTCGACGGGTGATGTGGTCAACACCACACCAGTCATCTTACTCCACATGACATTACCTTGAACCTATTTAAGGCTGGGTCAACCTGGAAGCCAAAAATTTTGAAACCAATCAGCCTCAATGTGGATTTAATATCTTCACCTTGGGCTAGCAGGCCACCTCTAGCCACTGTGATGTTGGGGCTCCCTCATTAGCCTGTGTCTCAGTACAACCGATTTTGAAATGCATTTTTTTGTGCTGACAATAGCTTTTGACTAATCCTAGTCAACCTACAAGACAGCAGGTTTGTCTGTTGTTTTTATGGTTCCTCTGCACTGCCACATGAGACTGTACCAGTAGCTACTGTGATTAGCATGGCTCTTTGAGTTGGGGTGGGGGAGGGGGGACTATCGGAACTCACACATTTTTTTCTCTAAAAATAAAATATACAAGAGGAAAATTACTGTACCTAATAAACTGACTCACCTTCATTATGACTGGCTGGTAGTTCTAAAGCCAGAAATTTGTCCGTATTTGTTTTGATATCTTGTGGAATGGTTACTCCTTTGGTCATATCCTCAATCTCCTGTCGCATGCTGAAATGTTCAAGTAAGGCTCAAGTTCTGTACCTGTTATATGTGTATGGAAATTCTGGCCTGCTGGTTGACAATGAAATATCAAGTAAACATATATGACTCAGGTAAATATGAACATAAGGTGGTCATATGTGCCTCTTGCATTGAACTGGCTATGAGTGGTCACTGCTTTTCACATATATATATATTTTTATTCTGTCTGCGATCAATTCCAGGAGAGATAGAAAGCACACTATTATCATTGAAGGAAAAGAATTTCTTGTCACATCTTTTGAGAATATCAGTGATTTTTGATTGCATTTAATGCTAATATATAGCATGGATTATTGTTATTAAGTTTTTGCTTATAGAACAGAAAACAGCTACTGTGACTTGTACTGTCTCATTAACAAGCCAAGAAGGGACATGTTTATGAATACCAGCATTAGAGAGAAAGTTGGAATTTTATAGTGTTTGAATTATACTGACAAATAATGAATTGGTTCAGCCATCTAATGAGAATGCAGCCAGACCTAACTGCAAATGAGATGTTTTTACAGCAGAACATCTTGGTGGAAGGTGAGGGGGAAGACCAATAAAAATATGGATAAATGATGTAGCTGAAACCTGCAAAAAAGATGAACAAATCCTTAGCCAAAGCCACACAAAGATAGTTGGGCATATACAGAAAACTATGACCTGGTATCAAGGAGATGACAAAAGAAGACGAACATAACTGATGCAGCACTGGATAGGGAAGTAAGCATCAATAACCTGCAAGATGCTTACTGAAAAGGCAATTACAGTATCAGACAGGACTCAGTATCCGTGTTTATGTTGGCTGAAGGGGAGTGTTTGCAGTTTTTGTATGTTGTATGTAAATTATATTCATGCTTATATAACATATAAATTCCAGTAAACCAGGATAGGACATACACTGAGGAAAAACCCTGATAACAGTATAACTACAATAATCTTGCACTAGAATCCACAAAGCCAAAGAAATAAATGGAGGAAAAACAACACATAGAAAAGAGATTAGAAAAACAACTGAATAAGATGGGGAGGATATAGACTGAGCAGTACATGACAGCAAAGAATATGACAACTTGGAAAAAAACTGCTTCATGGGGATACAAACTAGAAAAAGCAGAAGAATCTAACTAATGACTTACCGCTTTTCTAGAAGGATCCTTTTCCTTTTGACTTCTTTCTCTATTTGAATTTTTTCAAACAGAACCTTATCCAGCCTTCTCATCTTAATGAAGGCCTCCTTCAGTTTAGGATCCATATCTTGTAAATCCTCCTGGTCACTTTCCAAGCTTGTCTCAAACTGATTTGCTTCCGATGACCAACCATTCTCTACTTCTTTGATGCGCCTCTTGTAATTGCTAAGCTCTTCTTTCATTTCATCGTGGACCTGCAACATAAATGTTAGTAATGCTAGCTCTTTTGGTACCAGACTGTTGTAGTATTCTCTTTTGATGTCAGACTGTTGTAGTATTCTCTTTTGATGTCAGACTGTTGTTAACTATTTTTTTTCCCACAGTGTTGAAATATTAACTCTGCTTATGTGTTTATTTTAACTATTTCTTTTCAGACATTTCTTAGTTATCTCCTTTGTTATATAGCTAGTTATTTTTGTGACTCCTTTAGAAACAGTTTTGTTAAACTGTGAATGAATCAATGAATAAACTTACATTAATGGACTCAGGACATTCCACATCTGCTCAGCCCCTTTCTTCTGTAGCCAACAAGTGTTCACGCTGATGGTGCCAGTAAAAACCTGTAGCCAACAAGTGTTCGCACTGATGGTGCCAGTAACAAACTGTTGCCAACTAGTGTTTGCGCTGATCGTGCCAGTAACAACCTGTAGCCAACAAGTGTTCGCACTGATGGCGCCAGTAACAAACTGTTGCCAACTAGTGTTCGCGCTGATGGTGCCAGTAACAACCTGTATCCAACTAGTGTTTGCGCTGATGGTGCCAGTAACAACCTGTAGCCAACAAGTGTTCATGCTGATGGTGCCAGTAACAACCTGTTGCCAACTAGTGTTCACGCTGATGGTGCCAGTAACAACCTGTTGCCAACAAGTGTTTGTGCTGATGGTGCCAGTAACAACCTGTTGCCAACAAGTGTTCGCGCTGATGGTGCCAGTAACAACCTGTTGCTAACTAGTGTTTGCGCTGATGGTGCTAGTAGCAACCTGTAGCCAACAAGTGTTCATGCTGTTGGTGCCAGTAACCAGCTGATTTAAAATCTGCTTTTTTTTCCCCCTGCATTTTCAGTGTCTTTCACACACTCTGGTCACTCTCCACCAATCCCTGCAGACGTGTATATTATGTTGCATTATCCATTAGATCCCAGAGAATCTTCGTCATGTCTGAGTTGTTGGCCATCTTGAACCACATATGCTCTACTCTTAAGTATGCTACCTTCAGATGAAAGAATTTGGCTATAATGAAGATAGGTGGCTATAATGAAGCTCCATCACTCTGTCCTACTCTTGCTGTACATTCTTTCAACGTGTTGTTTATCTACCCCTTGATGTTTTCACTTGTACTGTGCATTAATCCAGTCATCTCCTCGTGAGATGCAGTTTTTCGTGATTTGAAGCTCTACCCTAGTTCTTGCTGAGGGCCGCAATATAGCCCAACCATAAATATGGTCTAATGGCTGAATGCGGTTTCTGGGACCCCTCCACAGTGATCCTCATCCGCATGGTGGCACTTTGTGTCACCGGGTGTTTATCGCTTGTGTGATGTCCTAGTGGGGTAAAAATCTGCTACTACTAATTCACTTGTACTGCCGTCTTTAATGACATGCTTGTTAAGGGATAGCGAATCTCTCTCCCTCCTCAAAGGGGATCCTGGAACCCACATCGAGAACACTTCTTCAAGTAGTCCAGCCACTTTTGGAAGCATTTAGAAAGGTTTCTTCGGGAATGGAATACTGATTAGTCATCTTATCCCTTTTCAGATTGGGGACACAGCCAACAAGTCCAGATATGTTGGAGCGTACAAAGCAACTGTTTATTTCCTAAGATTTTTTTGTTTTTATTTCCAGCTACATACCTTTCCTAAAATATGCACATATACTTACCCTTTTTTCAATCTCATCTCTAATTTCCTTAAAGATTGCTTTCTCGTCATCAGTATCAATACCAGCATTTTTCTTGCTTCATTAGCTTGTGAACCTTAAAAAGATATTTTAAACAACAACAAAAATTTAAAAAATTATCAATGATGTTGCTATGTGTTCTGATTGGCAGTAACTGCCATCATCTTTGACCAACAGCCTAGAGGCACTGGACATTATCTTGCAATAAATTGCATTAAACTAAAAATAACCAGTTTGAATTCTACTTAGGATGACCATAAGTCCTGTTTTCGCCAGGACAGTATCATTTTTTAGGCAGAACCACACCGTCGCATCGATACTCATCATCAATTGGGACAAAAGGCTTTTTTTTTTTTTATTTCAAACCGAACTGTCTGGACTTATCTAAAAACGATATTGTTCCGGCGATATGGTCACCTGACCTTTACTGCATTGCTAGGGTTGCTGTAGGGGTTGTTAGGACATATGTGGATTAAGAGTAACTGCTATGCAGTGTCAACAGTATCAAGTGCCTTGCAAGATGACGTCATTATTTATGTATCTCTACAGATCTTAGTCTTTGGTGTTCTGAATCAGTTCTACAGTGATATCCCTCCAGCATATGGTTTTACATCCCCACTTACCCCCCCACCCCGCGACCCACATCATTTATAAGGATCTGCCTTGATCTTTTTCACTGCGGATCTTTCCAGCCATTACAATGTTCTGTTATGCCTACATTCTCATAAGAGGGCCAAAAACAAACTGTCATGAGTCAGTTTATGACATACTGCCAATAAAGACGAAACAATGACTAGACTTTGACCCATAACAGCAGACAGGACAATTACAGGTTATCCCTGTGTGGGTGCTGAGGCCTCATTCTGGGGGGAAAAGGGAAAAAGAACAGACCCACTGCTTTCCTAACAGGCATGTCATGCAAGGCAAATAATTAGGAAAGTTTCCTTCAAAGTCAGAGTGCCTGAGCTTCACTCAGATGTGAGAAACTAACAGTCTGCAGACGAATAAGCCCAGGATCTGTTAGATGGATGTGCATGCAAAATTAAAGTTCTAGAACAAGTCGAATGTCCACAAATGGACAAACAAACAGAACTTTCTGCTTGGATTTGCAGACAAACATCGAAGGACACTTGATTTAAAGCTGTTGGCAGAACAGTGGTTTATTTTTGTGAAAAGTGTCCCTCAGTGTAGCCTGCATGAATAGAGGAGAAGTTTTATGTTGTGGTCTGTGTGATGTTTTAACTATTACAACAGATAGATAAGTTTGATATAATTACTGATGACTATACATGTTGCTGGTGTGATGCTTGAACTGTCATATTAATAGCTGAGTTTGCTATAATTACTGATGACTACATACTGTTAGTGTGATGGTTGAATTGTCATAACATATGTGTTTGCTGTATTTAGCTGAGGATTCCAAATATTGCTACTGCTATTGTGAACTATTATACCAAAAGAGTTTGTTACCTTTAGCCAACACCTTCAAATATTGCTAGTGTTATTGTTCGTTACATTTAGCCGATGAGTGTAAATATTGTTAGTGATATTATGCAACTACTCTACCAGATGATTTCTCTATATTTAGCGGATCACTCGAAATATTGCTAGTGCTATAGGAAGCTGTGATAACAAATTAGTTTGCTACATTTTCTCTTGACTTTATATGTTACCAGGGTATCTTGTGAACTACTACAACAAATATGTTTGATAAATTTAGCTGATGGCTCTATGTGGTTGCAGCATTCTTGTGAGCTATGAAAACAGATGGAGTTTAAAAGTTATCAGAGTGTTGTAAATACATGAGATTCCTTACATGCTTTATTATGAGTTGTGAAATAAAGTGACTGATAATTTTTAACACTAGTTAGCATTTGCATTTGAACAAAAGTGTGTGAGACTAACAAGAAAATAAGTGTGCCTCCGCACCACCCGCTATAAGGTGTCTGACAGTTTTGGTTTTGTTTTTAATAGTACATAATACTGCATTTCAACACAATTAGCTATTTCTACTGCAAAATCTTGTATTCCTAATTGAGGTTTCAACAGAACAGATCAACAATAGATCAGATATTTATTTTACGGAAAACAGCAGAGCAAAAATTGGGAATACAGAAGAGATGTACATAATGTTTTTGTGGATATTTAAAGACGTATGATAGTGTACATAGAAACAGTTTATGGAATGCTATGAAGGACTGGAATACCAAAGAAGTTAATTAACATGACCAAAATATGTATGGAAGACACTTGTAATATAGTAATATATAAAGGCAGAAAGTTAGACCTTTTTCAAATAACATCTGGCTTAAAGCAAAGTGATGCTCTGTCCAATCTTCTTTTCAACTTGGCCCTGGAGAAAATTATAAGAAAATTGAAACAAGAGTACACTGTAGGAGAATCTACAAGAATACTTGGATATGCAGATGACATTGATATTGTTGGAGAAAATGAGCTAGAGACTGTTAAAACACTGATTATCTCAAAAGAATCAGCTCAGAAAATGGGATTAGTTATCAATCAAGATTAGACAAACTACACGATATAAGTACTTGGGTGCAAACTTCAACTGCTCCAACATGCTAAAATAATCTAGAATATGATCTGGAAATAAAGTATACCATGCCCTTCAACATCTGCTAAAGTCAAAGTGTCTGTCTCGCAATACCAAGATAAAAATTTATAATATGTTAATAAGACAAGTCGTTTTATATGGCTCTGAAACTTGGAGCACAATTAAAAGAGATGAAGCCTTATTACAGGTTTTTTAAAACAGAGTCTTACGACAAATTTTTTGACCCATCAAAGATGCAGACTGCGGGGAATAGTGAGAAGCAACAATGAAATTCATAATTTGTTTAAATCACCACTGATCACTGGCATCATGAGAGCTAATAGACTGAAATGGTTAGGGGCATATTGAGAGAACATCAGATGACAAGTAAAAACGGTAAACACTGTGGAAGATAAATGGTTGTAGACCATGAGGCAGACCAAGAAGATCATGAAGAGATAATGTTCAGACAGACCTGCAAACACTTGGTGTCCCCAACTGGAAATAGAAGGCCAACAAGAGAGATGAATGGAAGCAGGTGATATCTGCAACAATGAAACCTCAAGGGCTCAGAATGCTGAAGAAGAAGAAGAAGAAGAATTAAGGTTTTAAGATTTGTTTTTAATATAAGGAATTTTGGTTCTCCTTAAAACTACGGCCACTTATTATGGAGTACGCCGGAGTTCAGTCCCCTGGCCGCATTGCAATTACGGAGTGGAAAAGAGGGAACGAAACAAATGATGTAATTACTGTGTGTTGGCGATAGATGCACTGCTGTCATAATAGGGTTAGGGTTTGGGTTAGGGTTAGGGTATTGGTACTCCTTAACACTACGGCCACTCCTAACCCTACCCCTAACCCAAAGCCAAAACCTAACCCTAACCCTATAGGACAGCAGTGCATCTATCTCTAACACACAGTAAGTACGTCATTTATTTCGTTCCCTCCTCTCCACTCCGTAATTGCAATGCGGCCAGGGGACTGAACTCCGGTGTACTCCATAATAAGTGGCCATAGTTTTAAGAAGAGCCAGAATTTTTATTTCATTTCTTGCCTGCCATATTCTTCTGGAGCATTCAACTCAAACCTACAAGCATTTTGTGGTTGTTTGCTCAGCCTTTCTTTGTCATTTTACACTGGTCAACAAATTTTAAAACAATTTTTTTTTTTACCAGCATTTAAATACATCATTCCTGGTTTTTGACATGCCGATTTTAAATATCATGCTGAAATTAACCAAGTAGATTTTTTTTTTAATGACAAATTTATATTTTAGGAATACAAATAATGTATGCTTTTCTTTTTAAATCACTGGAATAACAGTTAGTCTTTCTGTTCATTTGAACCTTTTCCTTCATTTTTCAGGCGCTGTTCCAGGTCTCTTTGCTTTCTTCTTGTAGTCGATCAATAAGGTGTCTCTTGCCACAATCCAGCAGTAATCAGCATGCATTCAAGGGCTCCAACTGCCTTGATACCTTGTCTCCATAGCAGTAATCTCTTGATGAAATCATTCATCGTGCTCACCACTGACAGCTCCACAGTTTGATGTAAAGAAGTCCAGATGACAATGAAGAAAATAAAATTTTCAAAGACACGTTCCAGCCAAGACTCTCATATATGCTTCAGAAGGTGATTTTCAACAATCTCATTGTAATTATCAGTGGGATGTTTCCAAGAAAATGTCCACTGCTGACTTAACTGCTAGTCATGCAGCTTTTTCCTTGCCATGCAACACACAAAGAAGCTTCTCATTGTGAAGAAGTTTTCGAATTTGCATACCAACAAATACTCCCTCTCTTATTTTAGCTTCACAGTCTTGAAAATTTTCTGATGAGATATTTGAAAGCATCATCTGTTTTCTCCATGGTTTTGACAACGTTTTTCATGAGATCCCGCTTAATATGCAAGGGTGGCAACAAAATTTTGCTGGTGTCGACAAGTGCTGGGTTTTCGACGTTCTTACTGCCAGGCTGCAATGACCGCATGATTGGCCGGTGTCTTCTGATGTAATAGTCATGTCGTGCATAGCTTTCCCATTCATAGAGAAAGCAACAGTACTTGGTATATCCACACTGTAGTCCAAGCCAAAGAGCGACCACTATTCTAACATTTTCTGCCAGTAGATTCCATTGTTGCAATCTGGAACCCAAAAGCTCCACTTTATTCTTCAGTAAATTCAAATCTCTTACAAGATCATTCAGTTTGGGTTATTAAGTGTGGTTTAGTGGATGTTGTTTGCTCAAAATCTGGGTCGCGTGAGGTTGGTGGTTCAAGGCCACCAATGTCTTGTTCTTCATCAGTTGAAGCAGTTGAAAATAATTCTGGGCCTTTGGGTACTAGTAGGTCAAAGCCATATAGTACTGGACGTATTGCAGAGGGAATGTTAGGATATTCCAGAGTCTATTTCTTCTTCTTTGATATGCCTTTCCCAGTTGGAGGGACCGTGCAAAATTAACAGCTGTTGAGATGATCAGTGGGCTCCCTTCAAATCATTGCAACTGGAAAAGACATAGTTTGTCTTTTTTCCAGTCAACCACAGTTTAAGATTTGCTGCATATGAACTGCACAACATGTGAGGCACCCAGCTCTTATCTTGATTTTCCGTTGAGCTTTCTATTCAATTTTTTTTTTATATTCAGCATTTCTTATCTTGATCTCCTATTCTGCAGCCAAAATACAAAATGTATGCCTTTGATTATATTTCCTTTTTGTGAGAGAAATTTCACCTCACCAAATACATAACAGAAGTTATGTGTTCACACATGCCCCAGGCATTTCTAACTATGATCGTATTAATAAAGACAGACACTAGCTAATAATGGCAAAAATGTTGTCAGAGATCAGATATTTAAACACAAAGATGATGTAACCAAAAGTAGGACTGCATCATCAACTTCTGGTTACAGTTTTATTGGTCATTAGCTACAATTATGCAACCGGCCACAACAGTTGCGACATATATATAATTTGGCCCAAATTATGTCAGCTAGTAGCATATATCTTAAAAACTAGAGCCACTCAAAATTTTTTTAAGTCATTTTCATTTTCAGCACACCAAAATTAGTTGAGATCAACTACTTTCATTTCTGGTACATTTTGGTTGTTGCCTAGTGTTATCTGCTTTTTTTAATTGTTATTTTATGGGGTTTTTTTTTTTTTTTACACTTCATGCACAGCTTTCTTCAATGCTTTGATTCTGTGATCTGTGACAACACCAATTTATGTTCCTATTTTCTTGTTTTGTTTAACCATTCTATTTTATATCATTTTAACTCACACCTAAAAGAATTGTGTGTGTTTTTTTTATTTATTATGCCTTTCTTTGTTTCTTTATTTCCTGTTTGCTTTTTATTTTATGTTCTTCAATTTCTCTAATATTCTTGTTGAATCATATATCTGCTTCTTCTTTATTTTATTACTCAACAGAGTTCAAAATTTAAATATGTCAATTTTTCTGTAGACCTGTTCATGATTTGTTGGAAAATTGTAGGTAAGGTTATTTACAAGATTATTCTTTTTCTGTGCTCGCATTTATCATGGGTGTGATATCTTCAGCCAAAGACATCCGATTTCAGCAAAATCCTCAGTAGTCACCTTTTGCAATACGCTTGATAGGGGGCAGTATAATCTCACCCTACCCCCGAATGGGCTTCTAGAACCTACACAGGAAGAGGACTACAAGATGTGGGAGCCAATACCACACCAAACCTCCTTAGTGCTCTTTTATGACATGCATAGTACTTTATAGTGTTACTATTCTTTGTTTTCCTTACTGGGCTGCAGTAACACAAGAATGATAATCCTGTACACATCAAATCATTATGGGCATATAGGAGTGCAGCCTGGGGCAGCAGGAAATAAACATTTAACTAAGGGGACAAGACGTCTCATTAACCAACACAGAACAGGCGTCATCGGTTGTTACACTTGTGGAGCTTTTGAGGAGGAGATCGGAGCACCTATGGATCTGTCCAGAGTGCTGTGATGATGATCCTTTCTAATCACTAATCACATAAAACCATTATCCGCACAGGACTGAAGATAACACAGGCTGGTGTGGCTGTTACTGGGGCCCTAATTATAACTTCCTTCGAGTCTGAATGGGGTATCTAGGCTTACTCTGTTGGTCTGCCACCAGCAGTGAGTCTTATCTTGTCAAACCTTCAGGTCCTTTTGGACTGCCACCCAGATTGAGATCTCATCTCAGGATGTGAAACTGTTCAGGCAGCAGCCTAGAGAGGATAAATGGCATGTGCAGACGCAGATACCTCACACATAATTTTAAGAAAGAGTAAATATTAAATCAAGAAATAAATACAGAGGAAAATTAATGCTAATGAGAATAATTTGTTAAATTACAAAAGATATATGTGAAGCAATCCTACCTTTTGGGGGCAAATCTTTTGGTGCATCAAGTTCACGGGCTTCATCATTTTCATTATCGGAAACACAATAAGCTGGTGAATCTCTTCCACACATCACAGATGTCAGGAGGGCAAGACTCTCTCTATCAAAATCTTTCAGCTCAAAGTCACCAAGTGCATCCATAAAATTATCATCAACATCGCTGTCATCAAGGATGTTGTCTAAATTATCATCATCACTGAGATCAAAATTGTCATCAAGGTTGCCGTTTGTTAAAACGACAGTGTGAGCATGCTGAGATTTTGTCTGTAGAAAATATGCGTGGAAAAGGTCAACTCGTTCTGCACCATACAAAAGATTCTTCTTCTTCTTCTTTTGCCCTTTATCCCCCAAAGGAGCATAGGCACTCAAATCTTACAACACAGCTTATTCTAATTTGAATGTTTCTTTACTTAACATATGTTCGCATGTTGGCTCAGGGGCCCCATGTGGAGAAAACAAGAATAGACCCACTGCATCTCCAACAAGCATGTTGTAAGAGTCTACTTCCAAGTCTGAGTGCATCTGCTCAAGCGGCAAGGAGCAACCAACTAAATATAAGCCAGCAGAACCAATTCACACGCAAAACTCAGGCCCTGGCACAAAGCCAAAGTATAAAATGGACAGACAACCAGGACTTTCCACTGACGCTACAGCCAGTAAACAAAGACGAGACGATGACTTACATATGCTTTATTTTCTAGTTCGCACTTACGATTTAATAGATATAAATAAATGTTAACAGTCAACATTTGTTTCATAATTATATTTGTTTTTATTTATATTGTAATCAGCAGACTTGACCAATGATAGATTATAATTTTCATTGTGCATTCTTATTTGACAATTAAAAGTAATTACTATGAGTTTAACTCTGTAACACAACAAATTAAACAGGTATGAACATTTTTTAAAAACAAATTTTCTCTTCTCTTTCTATGCTTCCATCGCTCCTCTATTTTTTAAATTTAATACTGCAAATGTCTTCTCCATTCATCATTAAAAGAGTGGCTGGTTCACTGTGTTGTGGCCTAGTGCTGTGATATCTGTGCCTTCAACCAAAAACCTGCATCTCCCCACTCCAGAAAGGGCTCTAAAACACCATCAGTAACACGAGGCCCTACTGCCTCTTATACGATTCTAGAGCCGCTATACGTTACTAACTATTACTGTCCCAACAACAAGAAACTAGAACTAAAAGACATCCCAGTAGCTGATAGTCTTTCCTCTTGTGTCGAGTGCGGCACATAGGGCAGAGGTCATGACTCTCCATGCATGGCGGTTCGTTGCAATCGGTTGTAGGTCTTGGATGTTTGAGTGGCCCATGAGCGAGCATTCCCTGATGATAGTTCTACGTAGGGTTTCCCTTGGTCTTCCACGAGATCTTTTCCCCTGTGGTGTCCAAATAAAGGCTTGGTAGGGAAGTCTTGATTTATCCATTCTAAGGGCGTGCCGACATAGTTCCAGCGGTGTTTTCGTATAAAATTAGACACATACTCTTGCCTGGATTCTTGCCTTATTTGTGTATTGGTTCGGAAATCTGACCATTTGAAATTTAGTATTCTTCTAAGGCATTTATTTTCAAAACTGTCTAATTTTGTGTCTAGAGTTTTCGTTGATTTCCAGCTCTCGCATCCATAAGTTAGTACTGGAATCACACAAGAATTGAAGATCTTGAGTTTTGTGTGTTTGCTAAGTGTCTTTGATTTCCAGATGTTGGACAGTTTATTGAAGGCACTAGATGCCAGTGCTATTCTAAATGGTATTTCTGGTGCAGTATCTCCTGTAGATGACATCTTGCTCCCTAGATAAGTGAAACTATTGACTTTTTCAAGGCTGATAAGAGCCACCTAATTCTCGGTGGCTTTAATAGTCACTTCCCTAGTTGGG
Organism: Candidula unifasciata; assembly: GCA_905116865.2. Lineage (NCBI taxonomy): Eukaryota > Metazoa > Mollusca > Gastropoda > Stylommatophora > Geomitridae > Candidula > Candidula unifasciata. The sequence continues at coordinate 130,768 of CAJHNH020000822.1, read as the reverse complement.
GCTATGCTTCTATGGACACAAGAGGAGAGGAGGTAGAGAAATGGATGGTAGAAAACCTGCTGATACTAATCAATGAACATGACTATGAACCAACCTTCTGCTCTAGACGATGGCGAACACAAAGTACACCAGACCTAGCTATAGCTACAGAAAACATCCAACAAAGGGCAGACAAAGAAGTGATGAAACAGCTGGGAGGAAGTGATCATAAACCAGTCGTCGTCATGATAGGAGAGAAGCCACCAGAAAACAAGAAGAAGATAGCCAGCTGGAACTACAAGAAAGCAGACTGGGACCTCTACAAAAACTTAGCTGAAGATAAGCTATCGAAGCCCTTTCCCACTAATGATGTTAGAAAAAAACTTCAATTACCAGTATCATACTTGAAGCAGCACAGATATCAATCCCATAAGGCCAAAGGCAAAACTACGAGCCCATCTGGACCCAAGAACTGCAACAGCTGCACCAAAGAAGCAAGAGTACAAATGGAACAAGATCCCTCTGACCTCAGCTTAACAGAACACAAAAAACTTCAGGCTATTTACAGAAAAGAAAAACTCACATGCATCCGGACAAGATGGCAGGAAAAGACAGCTCTCAACATGGAGAACAATTTTTAAAAGCTATGGCATCTAGTAAAAAGTCTAAATGAGAAGAATATTACCTGCCATGCCAACACTGTCACTGAAGATGGTAGGAAAACCTTCATTGGTAAATAAGCAGCAAACTTGCTGGCTGCAAGCTTTGCAGAGGAAAGCAAAATCTTCATGTCTAGAGCGAGAGAAGAAGAAGTGATGAGAGAACTGAGGAATGCACATTAAGAAACCTTAAGAAAAGGAAGACACCTGGACCTGATCAAATAATAAATGAAATGATAGTAAACTTGAAACCAGCTGGTAGGCAACGACTCCTAGACCTTATCAATCAATCTCGGACCCAGGGTCTACTTCCTAAAAAAGGGGCCGCAATATAGCCTGAAGGCTGAACGCGGTTACTGGGACCTCTCCATGGGTGATAATCACCCAAATCGTGGCACTCTGTGTCACCGGGTGTTTATCGTTCTGTGTCCTGGTGGGGTAAAACTTACTTACTTTTTTAGAACAAGGCTATTCAGTTCAGAATTTTGAATCTATTGGCCAGGTCAATCCAAAGTGGATACCAGGAAATGTTCTTTGGGATTAAGGGTGCAGGATAATCAATGTGATGATGAGCACATAGCCCCACTGAGAGCCGACTGGTCTATAATTATATTTTTTGTAGCATCATATACAAAGGGAGTCGCCGTGGTGGAGTGGCTAGACGCCCCCCGCGGATGGGAAGATCATGGGTTTGCTTCCTGGCGGGGGCAGGCTTTTTAAAAAAAAATGACCTTAGCTTCCAGGTCGACCCAGCCTTGAGTGGGTATCGGATACAGTCCCGGGAAGTAAAGGCGGCTGAATGATGCTGACCACAACAACTATTTTGTGCCGATTGGTCTTTAAAAATTTAGGTCTAGCCCTATATGCCTAAAGGTGTGGAAAAGAGTCCTTCAATTTTAACTTATACTATCATATACCAAATAAACCACCAGTTTAAAAAAGGGTTTTTTACTTCACTTGCATATTAATTTTTGATTTGTTTTGAGAAAAACTACTGGGTAGAGGAATCCGTACTATATGGGGGATATCTCCACCTTCAATAGACAGTCTTTTTCTTCATCCTCATTGTCTTCCTCTTTTCCTTGGGGCTTTCAGACAGTGGTACTATAAGAGTTACAAGACAATGAAAATGTTTAGTGCCTCTCAAAGACTGTGGTAAATGCACACAATATTTGACTTTGACATATCCACGGCAGTAACCTCCATTGTAAGGAGCTAAAACCGTTTTTAAAACTTTAAATCACTTAACTGGGTTTCTTGCCAGTTGTCGATTTTACCATTATGACAGTTATTTATTATTTCATTTTTTAAATCTTGTCTCATATGTTGAGTGGAGTGCATTACTGTCACGTAGCTTATAAATGACTCTAGGTGGGGGCATACTGCTGCGCGTATTTTACACTATTTAATTATCACTTGGATGTATAGGACGGGGGAAATGAGGCGCTGAGGATGTAAGCAGCATGTCTACTATTTTCCCCAGTCGCTATGAGATGTGCATTTTAGGACTTTTATTTTTCACATTCTCCAACTCTTGCCAAGGATCGAACCCATCTACCGCACGAGAAACCAGCGCCCTTACCATTCAGCCAGCCGCTTAGAGATTCAAGAAAACGCTTAAAAAATTATTACTGCAAGTAAACAAACAACGCGAAAAGATATTTATATGCTGATTTGTAACACTTACAGAATCATTTAATTTGACGTGACGGCTCATTTTCTTGTTGTGGCTGAAGTAAGAAACAGAGAATCAAGCCATATAAAACAAATTCAACTGTCTTGGTAAACCGACATCCGTCTTAGCAACAAGACGCCGCTGCCATGTTAGATGCGGCTTGAAATTGAACCTTCCGCATATAAGAGCTACCATTCACTAGTCGTCACCATCATCAAATGCCTTACCGGTTGCGTCCTCTTGAGAATCCAGCGGCTATGTGTCAAGAAACATTGTCTGCACTTATAATCTCGTGTATAGAACGTGCCATGTGGGGCTCAGTGATGTCGGTCACATGTGTGATGGAAAGTTAAGGCCGTTGTGATGTGTATAAGGGGACACTCCGTTCCTGAGGATTATGGCTGCTTCCAATATCGAGCAAAGACTAAATACTTCTATTCTACGGTCTGGTCATTTCCCCCCCATTGAATACACTCTGGCCATCCTCACTGTCAGATTGAACGACTTGAAAATTTTCAAAATGAAGCCATGCGCATTATTTTGGGATGAACAAGAGACACATCCTGTGGAGCAATGAGGTATCTACTTGACTTTCCAACAATGAACCAAAGGATCAGGGTGTGGAGGGTTCGGGCATATCTCAAAATATGTGCTGATAAGAAACACCCACTGCATCAAGTGCTTTTTAGTGAAAAGGGCGACAGACTGAGGCGGGGAAAATCGTGGCTAGGTTAGGTAGAAGATGTTATTAGGCAAATATGCAGCCTAACCGACATAATAGCTGGTGCAGAGTGGATACTTGTGCCTCATTCGTTTATTTGTACATTTTCCTGTATTGCCTCACTCAACGGGCGATGTAGAAAAGAGAATACAGTTGCTGTTAATGCAGAGGTCAATGCTCTCATCAGTGAAAATTCAGACGAAGCAGATGCAGTAATCTACACAGAAGTATCCGTTATACGCCAAATAAAGAAGCGCATGGGCAATCACAGCACGCTCAGCGGGCAGAACAAAGAAGCCAACGGCGCCTTCTCCATGAATACTAGCAGCATGACGATGGAGGAGATGGCAGTGATGGCTGGCTCGAAAGACAAAAATACACCCGCGTATGTATACTCAGTGGTTCAATGAGTATGATCCGGAGGGTTCAGGCAGGTTCGGTGCGAAGACAATGGCTTGAATCATTACAGAAGTCCACTGTGCGTGGAGTCACCTTCATTTTTGTTCCGGGGCACGCAGGCGTCGATGGAAATGAAAGAGCTGACAGATTGGCTGGATCCGCTATCACTACCGACGGTCAGCCTATGGATCATGCTGATATTATCAATGCCCTCAGAGAAATGGGAAGGATAGAGGACTTTGGTGGCAGTTAATCCACATCACTCGCCAGAATTGCAGACTTGGGAATTAAGATCGGCATTAGCAAAAAACAAGACGCACACCAGATACACCAGAAGACTTGTTAATCAACATAGAACTGGTACTATTAGCCATCGGAGGTTGGGGTTCATTCTGAGGAGAGGATCTGATCACCTATGGACATATCCGGAGTGCTATGATAAGAACCCAACTAACTAACTAACTCCGTACCTCACCTCGGGCGCCAGCCGGCTCTGTGCTGGTTTTACGGATGTTCATGCTAGACTCCTGCAACACGTCCTGGTCTGACGCTACAGATAATGCCTCATATAAACATTAACAGAGCTGGTAGGGGTTCTTAGAGTTAGTAGCTACCATAAATGCAGTGTCAAGAAATCCACTGGCTCTCATCAGCCCACCCCAATGCATGGGCGATAAAGCATATCAAAACTTATTTGGAACATAAGAAATGCCCGCTAGTTGAACACACAGCAAAATGACAACTCTTATTTAAAACGTTGTCGATCGAAAGAACAACTGAACTGCCGAGACTCAGCCCTAGACCAAGAGATTTGCTCGCAGCTTAGACGAGCAGCACCTCCTATGGGAGGTATCACGCGCTACAGTCCTGCCTCCACACATCGACTACCAACGTTGACATCACGGTGTTGAAATAAGCGACAATCTACCTCTATAAGTCAGCCAGTTATGCTCAAATGTCTGTCAGACGCATTTCTTAGTTAGGACAAAACAGAAACGTTTCAGATGTCTGTCTGACGAATGTCTTAGGGCAAAATAGCAACCACTCAGATGTCTGTCAGACGCATGTCTTAGGGCAAAACAGCAAAGTCTCAAATGTCCTACCGCAGAAAATCCTACAAATTGGCAAAAAGGTTCAAAAGTCGTCTACTCGCCAGAGCGTCAGGACGTAACAGAGGTAGCCATGCCTGAAGATCTAAACTGTCATGATAAGTGTCTAGATGATACAACGTTAAAATGTGCCCAACGTGCTGAAGAAAGATATACTGATGTGTATGGTCATCAAAGTCCCGAACCTGCGGGCTGCTCTCCAAAGGCACAGCCCGTGACGAGTGGGAAGCTCAACATACCGTATGTGAGGTTAATTAAGCAATCATGTGCAATATCTGACGATATTCTTTGAGTAAGCGGTGTCCCGAGGGAGCTATCACTGCTCGAGCCCGGCTGTGGGTGAGCCTAGGACTAGAGCGTCATGTGTCAGCTCTACATTTATGGAAGCCTACTTAGATGGGAGGGGAATGCCTATGATGTGCACCTGCCTTCGCTTGAAGGCCGACTAGTCTACATGCGGCAGTTGCCCCGGCGGGTTATCCTGTAACAACACCTGTAGATAAGGGGGAAACGAGAATACCACACACACACAAAAGGCTACGCCGTGTCCCACGAAACTATCCTGGAATTTTACCCCATCAATAAATTTCCAGGGATGTTGACCGAAAGACACACAAAAATCACAGCTCAGCTCAGGCACAACGTAATTACGTAACTCGGACAAACAAAAAGAAGATGATGACATGTCACATGGCATATCTTTTGATGACAAAATAAATGATTTTGCATTTAGGAATACAAGAAACACATTTTTAAAGTTGTAACTTGAAGCTTTATGTTATATAATTTCTTCAACTTTGTAAAACATATTCTTTATTATTTCTTATAATTAAAATTTGAAAAGAATATAATTCCAGTATCCAACATATTTAAAGGTGGGTTCTTTATTAATATTTTACCCCAGATGGTAAGACTGGATTTCTCGGGCTCTCTGACGCTTTTAACGACCCCAAAATATATAGAACTGTCCCCAACCCCAGACCATCTACGTCCCACAAGAAAATGCAGCCTATATCCCACGACCACCTGAAATATTAGACTTTCATGTGACCTGTGGATTTCCCCTGTTTGGGGTAGGATATTAATAAAGCACCAAAAGTTGCATATATTTCACAATTCTCTGAGATTAACTGGTGTAATTTAAAAACGTAGGGGCCTCATGGCTTTGTGTATATTAGGGCCTCATCAAGTCTAAATGCGACCTTGATCACACATTTTTAGTATGCTTCTTTTCTGACACTCAGCTCTCATCCTTTTTGCAACCATTGTTTTCTTTATTGATATTCCCTTCCTGGTATGCCCAATTCACTCAACCCGGTCCACGACATTTTGTTTTCAGCGAATCTACCGCAATACCTGTATCATTCACGCCACGCGTGCACACATCTTTATATAATAGCACAGGTTGGAATCTGCCATTTGCCCGATGCGCCTAAAGGTGTGAAAAGGGATGTTTAGCCACATCCGGCTTTAACTTATAATTTATAGCTAAAGATGGCCGTGGTTTAGCCTACTTTACTTTACGCGTGTGCATCGGGTGAGTGGGTGACGTGCAACCCTACCAGGACCTTACAAATAGCTTTTAACACTTGGCGACACAAAGTGTCACTATTCGTTAGGTTATATTATGGCCACCGATAACAGCCGTTTTGGGGCTTGAAAATAAAAAAAATAAAATGTGCCCCATATTGGGAAGAAGCTATCATGGCCTCGATATCTTCCACCCATCTGTAATTCACCATAGATGATGTCCTTGGGGATTCTACCATCCTTTATTCTCCATTTGCGACTCAGCCCCCTGAGCATTTGGAGACTGAGCATTGAGAAAACAATGTTGGATTAAGAATCGACATCATAGCACTCGGGGCACTCCCATAAGTGCTTCGTCCCTATCTTCAGCAGCCATCGAAGAGTTACAACTCTGATGACACCAGTGACTGTCTGATTATCTGTCACTCCCCTCCCCTGAGTGTTGAGCGTCTGCAAGATTCCCTGGTAACTCCTCGCAGTGCCATTCGCCTCAGACCGTAATGATCTATCCATGATCTATCGCCCAGCTTCTGAGTTGGGTGCATGGTGTGACACTGTGAGCTACGTGTGTTTTTCGTTGGCAAAGGAGCGGAGCAACTATGGGGTGACTCGTTTGCCATGAAGCTGAAACTAGGATTACCAGATTATCAGATCTATCCATGTCTCCGCACTGTTCACTCGCTCCCAAGGGCCCAATATGTTTTTTGAGAAATTTGAGACATTTCTGAGAACTGAGAACACTGTTGTAACACCTACTTTTCAAATACCTCAGGGTTTGTGATCTTGTCGTGCCCTTTAATGTCAAATATTCTTCTTAGACAACGCATGTGAAAGCTGTGGTTTTTATTTCTTCCTGGTGCGGCCAAGTTTCACTGCCATAAATAAGAGTCCTGAGTTTTTTGTTTGGTTTAATCGTGAACTTTCTGTTCTCCCAAACTCTTTCTGTTAATCTGCTCATTGTTGTAACTGTTTTACTTATCCTGGTGTTGATTTCTTGGTCCAGCAATTTTTTTAAAAATATTCTCTGTTATCTCAGATATATAAAATGGACAATTGTCCCCAGCTCTTAACCATTAATGTAGACTTCAGGTCGATCATTAACACATTGCACCATAATCTGTGTCCTTTTGTGTGTGTGTGTGTGCTGACTATTTGTCCAAATTCACAGCATTCATTAGCAAATACATATTGTAAACAGTGCAGCTCCTTCTCTGAGTGAGTGGTAATTGGCAGCATTGTTTACAAACAGCAGCTCTCTGAAAGTACCTTCATTATCCTGGTTTTTGGCTTTCAGCCTATGAGCATTGTTGAGGCTGCCGTCAGATCGAGAAATGATGAATATACCAGCCTCCTTCACACACACATACCAACCCAATTCTTTTTAACCTTCTCGCGCTCCAATTACTTAAGCGAAGTGTTGGGGAACGCAAGTGGCTTGACCTGGGGGGGGGGGGGGGGGGGTCGATGTACATATATTCTCTATGCTCTTTTTGTGTTGTATGGGCCTAAGTTGTTTATAATTTCGTTAGCATGTTCCTGATACCATCCTTTTTTAAATTTTTGTATGGATCTTCCCCTTGTTCAGTATTTAGTATATTTTTTTCAGCACGGCTCTCTGTGGCGTCTCGTACCAAGGCACCAAACAAGATTATCAGACCATCTTATCTATTGCTATTTAATTCTTTGTGTGGGTTCCGCGGCAACATTCTGGGGAAGGAAAACAACCGAATATACCCACCTACCCATAATAAGCATGTTGTAAATTACTAGGTGTGTCGCCTTCGAAGTCGGGGTAGATCTGCATGAGAGGCGAAGAACCAGCAGGCTGCTTACAAATAAGCCATTTGTTTAAAATGGATGTGCATGAAAAACTCAGAAGTGGGTGAGCGCGAAGATAAAGAAAACTGTTTAATAAATTATAGGGTCGGGTTTCGGGTTTAGTATTCTTCTAATTCCTGCTTTTTTTTTTTTTTTTTGCGCTTTTTAGTTTTTTTTTAAAGTATTAATAAACTTGTTAACTGTGGGAACATGGTGGGTCTTCACCGGTTAACGGTTTTCCCCCAGAATTCCATATTGGCGAACTTCCTGCGTGCTCTCGAGGACTGCGATCGCAAGTTTTAATCTTGGAAGAAAATACGCCGATTTAATTCCCGATCAGATTTCCTCAAATATTCAGGTATACCAATTAATTCATAAATATCATTACACTTTCCTTTGAATGTTTTTAGTGTCTGCATTAATATAGTTTACAATATTTTAAATAAATCGAAAAAACATCAATGGCCGCGAGGGGACGCCTTCATTGGACACAGTCAAATCAATGGCGACCCAATAAGAGGCAGTTGGTTAAAAAAGCCTTTTGTATTTAGTACTAGATGCTACAAACGCTTAAAGATATCCAGACGGGTCCTGTGCGTGGTAATTGTGATTGATCCGGCGTTGGACAGGAGCGGTATCATCAATCATAATGCCATGCAATCGAAATGCACATCGGAAAGATGGTGGATTATAGATAGCTATGGTGACAACTTGTCGGACAAGCATGACTCCGCATGCGTGATACATACAATTCAAATCACTGGTGGACATCTAGGTACTGTAACGTGGAGCTGCTGGATGTGAGCAATTCGGTAATGTCACAAAACGTTTCAAATTAATCAACACACAGTGGGTGTGATCATCATTTTACTGTGTAGAGAAGAGCTATTGAGAACAGTAGGCTATCTTTCAAATAAAGGTCCTAAATTGTTAAGGCCGAAAATATAACCTAACAGGGCCTCAGTCACATGTAAATTGCGGACTTTCAGCGACTTAAATTGCGTGGAGTGGGGCTCAACTAGATGGCTGGGATTCACAAGCAGCAGCTACTGCTCTCCTCCGGAACTTCTACCCCCGCAGTATTGCGGCCTGAAATATCCGTTCTGGGCGCAGTCCGATTAAAAATATGCCGGCTCCATATAACGAAATAAATGCTCTAACAGGGTCTCAGCGATATGTTACTTGCGAACCTGTTTCTTATTGTTTTTGATTACCTGACAATTCTAAGAGACGCAACACTGCAGAAGATAGAAGCAGACGATAATAATAGCGACCGTTGACACTTTCTATTGTCGAACTGCCCGCCGACGAACAAATCGCAGCAAATCTAGGATCGGCTTGAAAAAACAAAACAAATGCTTTAACAGGGTCTCAGCGATATGTTACTTGTGGACCTGTTTCTGTGACTATGCCTCACCGCCGACTGTATCCCCCGCGCCGTTACGCGCGGCGCGAATAGGGACTAAACTAGATGGCTGGGACTCACGAGCGGCAGCAACCACATCTCCTGCAATTTCCTCCAATTACTTTGCTCGTGAGTCCCAGGCACCTAGTTTAGCCTCCCATCCGCGTCGCACGTGGATGGGGCGGGGGATACGCTCGGCGGTGAGTTTAATCGCGTTTGGCGCATGCCAAGTCTGACATCTACCACTGTTAAATCCTCAATCAAAAGAACAGTATTGCTAATCTGCATGGGAGCGTGTGGTCTGCCCGCCATATCGGTTTCATTGTCTAATGTCTTGAAATTGTCAACGGTCGCTTTTATCGTCTGCTACTATCGTCTGCAATGTTGCGTCTCGTGACATTGTAAGGTACTCCTAGTTTTGCTGCAATGTGTTCCTCTGGGGGAACTCCGACAAGTCCGTATTTTTAATTGGATTGCGCCCAGAATGGATATTTCAGGCCGCAATACTGCGGGGAGGGGGTAGAAGTTCGGAGGAGAGCCGCATCTCCTGCAGCTTTATCTTTGCTCGTGAGTCGCAGCCACCCAGTCTAGCCCGCCCGCACCCTTCCCCCCTCTGCAGTATAGTCGCCGGAAAGAGGACCTCAATTTACATATGACTGAGGACCTGTTAGGGTATTTTCTTAGTCTTGATTATTTGGGACCGTTATTTGGAGGATAGCCCAGTTATGATATCCATTTACTCTTTAAATAAGGCTTGGCAAATTGTTTAAAGCACCAAGATTGATCGAGTATGGTACTCATCCACATAGCAGCTTGCTGAGAGTTGCACAAAGCCATGATGCCCAGGTATCTCAGAGAAGAAAAATTGCAATTTGGAATAAGGCCTGTGACCTTACTTTAATGCACAAAGTAAACCTCTTTACTTTACTATAATAATGCTGATTAAAATAATGAGAAACAGAGATGGTAGTGAGTGGTAAATGAAATAAAATGATAAATTCATAAACATCTGAAATCAAACTCTTGCATTCTGTTACTGATTTGTTTAGTTTGCAAGATCCAGTTCTCTAAGGGTATTTACTTGTGTCATTCATCTTTTTCTGTCTATCCCTTTCTTCTTTTTTTCCCCTTATATGCTGTGAGGAAACAAGCAGGAGTTTAACTAGAAAATAGGTGAATTAAAACTGATTAAAAGTCTACTAAATTGACATGTTTGCTTATAAATGTGGAATAGATTGTTTCAAATGTTATATATATTGTTATAATTAAAAACCATTCTCCATCTGGGTTCAATCCTGCTAAAATAAATTGGAATGGAAGGTCTTCATTAGTGAATTCTAATGCGCATAACTGTTGGTTAGAAGAAAACTGACTGTACTGTCTGTGTATAGAGATAACCCTGGCCTGTGTAGAGTGTAGTCACAGCAAAATGAAAGTACCTGTTGAACATTCTTTCCTTCTTCCCCAGACACGAACACAGAATAGATAGATCTTAATGTTTGGACTCAGCTGACACCATGTTTTTTCGTCTCTTTTTAAATTCTAATAGCCCATGACTTTAAATATTTGAGAATTCTGCGCCTATATAACAAATGTTTTGTTTTTAAGATGTGCCCAATATCACATTCTGAGCTCATGTTAAACTGATGGCCTGCTGCTTCTTTTCGCTCTCCCTGCTAGTAGTATTCAGATAAGGCCACAGGTGTCATAAATGCTGTTTAGAATCAGGATATTTGCAGTTGGTACAGCTGTCTTTATCATTCCATTTCATGATTTTTCACATATTTAGATAATCATTAATCTAGCTTCATTTGAACATTGCTACCGTATTTTATCAAGAAAATGATAGCAGCTGAGAATGAAACCGTAAAGTAAAAGACCTTGTTCATGCATTGCGCATATGGTGCTAGACACCTATTTTTTGATAAACTAATCAGCACTGGGAGGGTAATGTGGTCGACATCACTTTGGCCACCTTTACTTAAGAAACCTGGTACTGGATTAGTTTAAATGCTATTTCAACCACTCTTGGACAGCTAAAATAATTATACTTTCTCCCTCCCTTTGTGTGTGTGTGTGTGTGCATTGGCGTAAGTGCAAACATACAGGCTTGAAACTGTGCCCTAACAAATAGATACCTGATTCCTTTTGCAGCCTGTTGATCTGAATGCTGCAGCAGTTTCTGTTATTAATAAGTTTTTACGGAGCATAGATTCACAGACATGTCATAGGCAGTAAAATCTTTGTCATTGCAGTTTCCTGGTAATTTGTCGAGCTAACTTGTAGATGCATCACTAATTTAGGTCATTGCAGGTTCTCTCAACAATTTGTCTGCACTTTGAAGGTTGTTATTTAAGTATCACATACACATGACTGTACTGAAATACATGTTTGTAAGTGTGCCCAGAACTTATTTTGATTTGATGAAATATCTTAGATTTTCTGTATTTAACATTCTGACCATAAATTATAAGGGGGGGGGGGGGGGGTAGTTTACAACACACAAGGCTTCATATATTTCCTACCCTGTTCATTATAGAAATGTTAGATTTTTCTGTTATACATTGCTTAGTTATATATATATATATAGTTTTATGTTTGTTTTAAAATAGTTCACACATTGAGCAGTATGAACACTTCTTAAAGTCTATGCCATGTGGTATTGATAGTTTTGTCTATCCACAGCCTTCTGTCTCATGTACTTTCAGCTGACACACATGATCTTACATATTATGATGTCAGACTGCCAAGATTCATCCCTCTTGGTCTCTCTCTGCTTCTTTTCCTCACCAAATTTCTTTTCCAAACACTGAAGTTTTCTGCTCTGTGACATTACCAAAGAATGTAGATTGTTTCCTTCTGAATAGGGCAGTCAGTTGTCTTTATGAGTCAATTTCTGTCAAGACATTTTCATTACACTTTTTTTGTGTCCGGGATATTTTCATAATGTCTGTAAAGCCACATCTTAACAACTTCCAGATAATATGCACTAATAATGCAACTATCCATGATTCACTTCCAAACACTTAACAGTGAGTAATCTACTGGGTGTCATTAACTCTGTGTCTCAGGTTTCCGAAGAGGGGAAAATAGGGAGAGGGGAAGCAACAACCGCTGTAAATTTCTAGATTGCGTTACTTTTGAAGATGCGTGATACACCATGCACATATTTATTTAATAAGCACTAGCCAGTTATGAGAGCACATTGCAGTCGCTAAGAGTCCACAGGAGGACAGCATTCCTCACAACTATGAAAATTAATTTACTAGTGACTGAAGAAATATCATGTCCCTTGGGGTTAGATTCACAGCCACGTTGTACCAATAAAAAACAAATCTATATTAGCGCCTGTTGTGGGAAAGTTAACATTCACATTAAGAAATAATTACAAGAGAAGTAAGTCTTGAAATGGTTACAAAGCAATTATTAATAGGTCAAGAAAATCTCCCTCTTACCAAGGAACAACAGAGGATCTTGATTGCTGCTCATTGTGGGGAAGTTGAGATTCACAGTTAAAAGTAATCACAACTGAAACAATGGGATTGAAATGGTTCCAGAGCAGTGATAGATTTTCAAGAATAGGACCCTGAAACTGAAGATTTATAGGATGCTCTAGTCCAGTGTTTGAGGCTGACAGTGATCTATAGATGCCTTAGATTAGATCATAAGTAGATCCATAGAATGCTGTAATGTTAAAGTTTCTGGGTACTGTTTCCCATTTGTACATTGGACCTGTATATTTTCCTGGTCCAGTCGAAACTCAGAAGTTGTATAATGTAGATTATATTCCTTCTGTGTTTTTGCTGCTGGCTTAGTTTATAATACATGTAACAAGACACAGTGAATTAATAAACCCATGGCCGCCTTGTTTTATTATTTGTAATATATAAGAAGGAAATGTTTATTGCTGAATGGTGAAACTTGATTTAAGATTTGTCTCAGCCTCATTCTGTAAATTGTGTGCTTTGTCTATATTCTTTCCGTAGGTTGGCACTCGTCACATTTGACTCGCATAAATATTTACAGACCAACTGTTATTTGGTTGCTTTAAAAAAAGCAGACAACAGCAACATGCAGGGACGTACAAGACCACTCAGGAGCAGAAAAATAAACTACAATGGTGCGGATATAGAGAGAGCTAACCGCTCGCTCACTCAGACCATGGAGCACGGCGCTTTACGCTGGCTGAAAACCAAATTTGAGAATTGTCCTATGGAAGCTGTTCCAAATGTTTGGGAGGGTGATGATGGAATGATGAAACATGTCCCCAAGTTCCCCATGCCTCCCTTAATAGCATTACCCGAACAACCTGATGCAGCAGAACCCGGTACAGAAGAGTCAGCTAAAAAACCGCCAGCAGAGGGTGGTCCTGAAGATGCTGAAATGTCAGATGAAGATGACTTTGACTTTGAAATTCCTAAACCACCAGCAGAAGGAGAAGTTGTTGAGCCCAGGTATAGGAAACATGCAAAGGAACGCTTTTTTTGGACAAATATGGCAAAAATATATATGAAATTGGATACTATCAACCAGTCCATCATTGGGGCCAGGCCCAAGTTTCTCAGTGAGCATGAGCTGGTGGTTAAACACACCTGCCAGCAATTGGCTAAAATCTATGCTCAGCTGAAAAAGATCAGGGGAAAACTGGATGTTGCAGAGGAGGAGTACAAAACCAATGAGTACATTAACCTGTTTAAAGTTATGCCGCTAAATGCCAAGCTGAAGTTTAAACGCTTTCACAACATTGAAGGCAGGTTGCCTGTCAACATGAAGTGTATTGTGAGGAAACATTTTGCTGTGAAAGGCAAGGTCAGAGACATTCTACACAAGTACCATGAGAATGTGATGCCATTCAAGGATATTTTGAGCAGCACTATAGTAGATATTCTGAATAAAACCAACGAGAAGGATGCCGAAGTGCTGGCATTCTTTGGAGACCTAGGAGAGAATGCAAATGGCAGTGCTGAGAATGCCATGGATGTTGGTAAGGCTGAAGTGAAACCTATTGCTGGTGACCTTGCTGACGATGGCACAGATGCTGAAGAATATGATGATGAGCTAGTAGATGCAGAAGGAAATCCTAAAAAGAAGAAGAAAAAGTCTGTTGGTGCTGATGGAGATGCTGCTAAGCCGAAAAATGACACAGAAGCTCCAGCCATTGTCCTGTCTAAAGAAGAAATATTTTGGAAGAGTATTTTAGAACTGCATAGAAGGATTAAGAGTAGTGTCGCTACCTTGGACAAGATCGATAAAGTCACAATGCCTGAATTGTCACGTTCAAAGAAGTCTGTCAGCATGTCATTATGCAAACAGATGCTTAATATTTTTAAGAAAATTATCAGCTTCTCCCGTGCTCTGGTTAAATTAAAAGCGGAGCTGCAGACTGATAATTATGAAGACAAGAAAGTGTTCACAGCAGAAGTCTTAGCAGATGACGGACTAGAAGGTGTGACACCAGACAACAGTATAGCTGTGAATGAAGCCTTTCTGGCCAAGCTCAAGAGAGAGTACCTGAGGGTGCGAAATGAGAAGCGTGATATTCTGGAGAAGTTTGGGTACAATATAGAGGCAGATGTTGAGAATTTTCCTCTCGATAAGAACATACAACTGGTGAGAGTGTGTGCCCACTCAAAGACAGATATCAATATAAACACACTGAGTGAGGACCATAACCAAGCAGCCACAGATGAGAATGAAGCTGGTCAAGAGACTGATGCTGGCAAAGAGAATGCTGATGGAGGATCAACTGCTGTTGAAATGCAGACTGAGGGTAGTGCTGGAGGGGACACAGCTGGTGGGGATGAAGATGCTGATGAGGCTTCTGACGAGTCTGGACCAGAAGGTTCTCTAGAACCAAACAAAACTGTCAATTCTTTGAGTTTCTTCATGAAGAGCTTGGGGCCTGAAGCATTTACTCCTACTGAGCAGGCCCCTTCTGAGCAAGTTACTGAAGACTTCATAGAGAAGGAGAGACAGCACTGGAATAAAATACAGAAAATTCTCAGAAAAGTTGACAGAGCTTGTAAACAGCTTCGCACGAAAAACATTAATTCCTACAGGGGGAAAAGGCAGATGAAGCTTGCAGTACATTCTATGCGCATTAAAATGAAAGAGTTTTATAGGTCTTTTGAACTGGAGAGAACGGAGAGCTTTAGAGTGGGCTATTGCAAACAAGTCACCTATCAGAATCTGGAGTTTCAGACTCAGAATGCTACCAAGCTGTTGGTGAAGAGCCTGGATCAAGTTAAAGATAGGCTCGACAACCTGCATGGTCTTTACAAAGATGCTGCTAGAAAAATGGGCCTGTCACACTTGTACAAGCTTTGAAATCCTTCAGTATTTCATGCAACAGGTCCTGGCCTAAACATTTTTAACTGTTTGCTAGATTTGGTGACAGAACTAGTTTATGAACTGAGACATCAGGAACTTGGTATTAGCCACCCCATACTTTAGGCAAATCTCTGGTCAGCAGATGCACGGAAGTTACCTTGTATAGAAAGATCTAGACTCAGAACATTGCATGACACTACATTTGGAACATTTCTTTGGAGCAAGTGCGTTATCAAGGTTGTTTTACATAGTTTTAATGTTTTGAATGCTGGGTGGAAATCTTGTGTTTGAATTAAGCTGTGCCAGGATGATAGTTACTGTTTGTGGTGTGTAAAATTAGCACAACACATGTTTATGATGAAATTTCTTCAGAGGGCTAAACACAAAGCTGTTCTAAATATGTTTGTATGTAAGAACATAACGAGCATGTTTTTTTTTGTCTTTGGATAACTTGACTAATATTTGTTGCTTTTTAAAATAATTATATGCTGTATAGTTGGATCTCAACACTGGGAAAATTTTATGTAGTATTTGTGTGGGAGTTTTGATTTCTAAATCTATCACGGAAGGATTAAAAAACCGAACGAAAAACAGATCAGTAGGCTTCATAATATAACAAATTCATCAGCACATACTTAAATCAAACAAAACCACATGAATACACATCTGTCAGATTATGGAAAATGAAAAAGGTTACATCAGATTCATCTTGTCATTTGTGAAATGTTGGACTTATTTTTTTTATCTAAAGGCTTGTTTCTCTGCAGTTACACCTTCTCCATTCTGACAACACTATGGATAGCAGTTCTGTTCTTTAATTTCTCAGACCATCCCTTTCTAAGTTTAAACTCTTTGATAGCTATATATATATCTCCTAACTTTATTTCTTTGAGGTGACAAGATGGACACATTTCTTTAGCCACATCCAGTTCCTTATAAAAATATGCTTTCTTGAGAATTGTAGCTTGGACAAGTTACTCCTTGCACAGATCAATTTGCCTGACTCCTTTCTCGTGTTTTCCAGTCTGTTTTTTTTTTTTTAAATTGATTTCTGTAGTGATTTTCTTCATTAATTTCCTTTGGCTCCATGTAGGAAATTAAATGCGATGTCTTACTAACAATAATTTTAATTGTTTATGCATATCGCCCTATGATTATATAAGCTAAATAAATATATTGTTCGTTTACACAGACACTGGAATAGGTACACAAAAGTGAATATATACATGCAGCATGCGTCACACTCACCACACTTTGCATCGTATTCCATAAAAATGTGGCATAGAAATAACAAAAATATGTTCATGGATAGTGCATCACAGTTTTTATCGGTAATCTAGGACTATATGTAGAGGTCAGAAAGGGATATAAAAAGTTTGTAGAGCAGTTTGTGAGTCGAGGTGCCACAGTAATATGTTATTGTTTTAGTGTGGTCAGATGTGATTGGAGAGTCAGGTTGCAGCTACTGGGTGCAACACTTTTTAGTTCCACAGATGACTTTTTTCTTTTAAGTTTTCCTCCAAATTTAATTTATGGATGCCCACACATACATGTACCTAGTTTTAGTAATAAAAATTGAAAGGGGGGGGGGGATTAGACAGATATCAGACATGTTTGCGAATCATTAATTTAAAAAAAAATTTGTGTGCATATTTTAATGCCTACTGGGTTTGTAAAAGCGATGGGACCATGAGAGGGGCTGTCTGATTAAAGTGGGCTGCCAGCTCATCAGAGAAACTGCCATTTCAATTTCACTGGTTTCAGGATTTTTTTTTTTTTTTTTCCATCAGGGACATGCCTTGTTTACCATCTTTCCTCTCCTGCTTGTCTGAAACTTTTCTGCCATTTCACCACCTTCTGTTTAGCCAGTGTTTGCACCACCATCCATGTTGTTGATGGCATCAGATAGATTTCAAGACTGGCAGAGCTCACATTTCACACCTGTTTGTTGTTCATTGAGTATGAAAACAGCATTGTTTTCAGTTCCTTGTGTAGAAATGTGTAATATTTGTAAACCTGAAAGGTAGTCAAGTAGTCATAAGTTTTTACTGTCAGTGTTGTGGATAATCTTTGATGAATTATTTGGTTATGCATTTGTTAGTTTACATTTGCTTTGTAAATTTTTATTGTAAACAGTTTAATAGTATTTAGGGAAGCATCAGATAAAGAGAGCTATAAAATCTGTGAACTATAAGATAGCTTCTATTTATCTGATAAATCTAGGGGATCTCAGGCCGAGTACTGCACACAGATTGAAGGCAGCATTAGTGGACATTACACAGCCACAGGAAAAAAACAAAAGCTGGGTATGCCACTCTCATTTCACTTAGGAAGACATTTAATTGTTCTATAAGATATCAACAGTTCTTTTAGTCGTATAAAATAATTGACAATTAAGAGGTGGACATAATGCTGGAAACATTGACAGCTTAGCTGTCTTACAAAACTTTTACACTATAGAAAGTGACATTTGCCGTTTAGTTTTATGTGTATGTAAGAGAATAAAAGTAATTTTGTTAAACAGCATAACTTGCTGGTATTATACATTTTTATCTTGGAACATTGCTTTCATTACTAGGTTATCATGAATTTGTCACTGTAGGCATATGTCATATGACTTATGTAAACTGGGAACAATTTATTTTTGCTTCCCATTGTTGACTCTAAAGCATGTCGCAAATGTTGTATATAAATGCTGATTTTGTTTTATATAATGCTGGGTGGATGTTGTGTTCATTTTGTTCTTTCTTTCACAGCCTGTGTAAACATTGATTTACTTACTTATTATGGCAGAGTTTCTCCATTAGCTGGAGATGAGCAGTAGGTTTTTATGACATCATTTTGAGTCTAGGTGGAAACGGTACAACCATACTGTAATTTGACATGAGTCTTTTCTAATTGAATTTTCTTCTTCTTTGGGAGTTTATTGACTTTTGATTGTTTCCAAGAAAATTACGCTGCAAACGTGATTTCTGGTACCTCATTTCTCTGCAGGTGGCTCTTAGGTTAATTATTGTAGAAGTGATTGATTATTTGCTCAGTAATACTTAGATGTTAGTGATTTGCTTCAGTTGTGTCCTTTGTCCTAGCAGACGTTTTGTTTTGGTTCTAATAATTAAAACTTTTACACAATTTTTGTAATTCTTACTGCCTCTCCTTGATTCTGGTATAGAATGTTTTGTCTGTCCATAGTGACTAAAATATTTCTCACAGCATTTGGTGCAGATATTATGCTGTTCATCTTCTTTCTCTCTGTGTGTGCGCGCACACCAACCAAGTGCTGCTATTTAAAATCCTGTGTGTGTAAAGATCTGTGTATTGCATGTTTGTTTTTCCACCTTCAAGTAACCACTTACTTATTCTATGTTGAAAAGAAATTGTCAGTTGCATATGTATATAATGGTATGATCGAATGGCTGCTTTTTTTGGTTTGGTTTTGCTTAAAACATTTTCATTTTTTTTTTAAATTAAATACAAATTGAATTTTAATCCATTGTAAGCCAGGCATGTACACAGTCTTTATTTCTTTGTGTTTTTGTTTCTCTTAGATGATGTGATAGTTTAGGGATAACATATAAAATTACTTAAAAAAATTTTGGGGGGGAATTTCATGAAGTTTTGTAAAAGACATTCTGGGAACTCTTCTGTCCCAAGGAACCATAAAATGTGATTAGATGTCCTTCATGAATCTCAGCCATCACATACTTTTACATTTGGTCACATCCTAGCAGTGTCATCTGATTTGCCCTTTAGACATGTACACTACATATTTAGCTCATTGAAGGTTACTGTTTAACTGTCTGCTAATAAACCTTGTGGAACTGGAAGAGTTAACACTGATATGCACAGCAAGTAAATGAGTCACTGACAAAGTGGTAGATTCATCTTGCAAGATGCAACCCTGACCACATGAGCGGCATTATTTTTTTTGGAATTGTCTGTTAGTTTGCTCATACATGATACCAGTGCCTCCTGGGATAAGAATTTACATTTATACTTGTATGATCCTGATACATTTCAGGAATCATATTTGCAGTAATGAATGTTGACAACGAAGTCACCAGTGTCCATTAAGACACAAGTTATCAGTAGTTTATTCCTTGCAAATTCATTTTTTGTGCACGGATAAGTTTTCATGTCTCACACTGCTACTTGGCCAATGATTTGTAAACAGACGATAAAATGTTTTGAAGGAGACTCATGAAATCACTATCACAAATAAAACTTTGCCTTCCGAGCTGAGATGTTAGTTTGTTTTATCATAATTTCAGCTACATTTGTGTACGTCACTTGCTTTATTGTAATGCTGCTACAGTTATATTTGTGACATGTTACATAAGAGTTTGACATGTTCTGGTAAACCAGCAAAATAATATGAAAATATAGTAGCCCAGTAGATAACCATTAGTAGTGTCAGTGCAGTATAGGTTGGAGTGGCCGGCTCCATTTTATCTTGTATTTTGGCCCAGGGAAATCTCTAGTAACTTGTATACATGGTTGATTGATATTGCAACTATATTGTGGTGGGGAAGGGTGGCATCACTCACCAAAGAAGGATTAACCCTGGATATCTACATTGTCATATTACTGTACTACTATGGCTGTCATCATGCAGTGCCATCTTCACATTTTAGGACCCAGTCCTTATCTGTCATGCTGCACTGAGATGTCTCCCAATCCATCTCTTGGTGTTGTCCACTTTCTAATGTTAAATCTACAAGTTACAGACTTTATTTGGCTTTCCATCTTTCTTTGCTGGATTTCTCACATTATTATTTACATTAAGTTTAGCTGTGTATTATTTTTAGTAAACAAAAATAATAAGATTTGCAACTTTAAACGTAAATTCTGTAGGAGTTGCATCATACCGGGCACCAGAAATGTTTGGGAAGTTGTCTGAGTAGGAAAAATGACACAAAAGTTAACTGGTCGCTTTACTTCATATAATGATCTAGAACAGTGGTTCCCAGCCTTCCTTATGCCGTGACCCTTTAATACAGTTCTGCATGTTGTGGAGACCCCCATACATACAATTATTTGAGTTACTACTTCATAGCCTCAATGAATATGTGTTTATTGATGGTCTTTTTGTTTTGTTTAATCCCTTCTCCCCCCTCCCCCCCCTTTCCCAAAGGGTTGAACAGCTGGTCTAGAATATGCAAATGCCTAACACTTGACATCCCAAAGGTGGAATTTGACAGGCAAATGCCCTTTTCTTGATGAATTATTGTCGATCATGTTTTGATATCAGATTGAGATAAAGTGTCAGCATAGAGAATTTCTGCTTTTTTTTTAAAAAACCTTAACATTGAAATCATTGCTTGCTTTATGTGTTCCAATATTGAGAGTTTTAAGTATTTCATATCAACAGAATTTCCAAACCTTCATGCAAGGAGACCTTGGATTAACCATAAAAGCAGAGAGACGCAACCACAAAGCATCACAAAACATGTTTTTGTCTAGTGTCGGTGTATATGCCATGGCCATACAGCCCAGGAGTCAGCAGTTTTGACATTTGTGTGGAATTGTCATCCAGTGCCTTTCGAGTGAGTTCACAACATATGAAATAGAATTATGAGTAGCAAAAAGAAACGTATGCGGGAAACCGTTGAAGAAGATGTTGGTAGTGGGCTGGAGTGTGAAGAGAGTGCCCGAGATTGTAATGATTTGGCTGATTTGATAGAGCATATGCAGAAGGAACAAAAAGCAAAGGGTGCTGCACTAGGAAAACAGCAAAAGGTGGACATGGTGGTAGTGTCTGATGAGGATGTGATTATAGTCGGTGAGACTCTAAATACAACAGCAGTCAAGTGTGCACAGCCTCCTGTGCAGAAGACAAAGAGGAAGAGAAGAAAATCTAAAAAGAAAGCATTAACTCTGCTGGGTAGTACTTCTATAACACCAAGCAGTGATTTACAGAAACAGGTGAGCAATAATAAAGTCAGTACAGCCTCAGCTGATCAAACAAAAGAGTACCACATACAGACCGGATTAAAGACTGAATCCTCACAGCCAGTTTTACAGCCTAAGAAAAAGAAAAGGAGGAAGAAAAAGACAAATGTTACTACGAATAATGCTGGTAAAGAATTAAACACTTCTCAGGCAAGCGGTGTTTCAAATGGAGAAGCAGAAGTGACAAATGTGACGATAGTCTCTGACCATTCAGTTGATGATCCACTACTGGCCACAGCAGAAGTTATTGATTTAACATCTGAGGATAGTACACTTGAAGACCCATCTTCAGTTGAACCCTACAACAGAGATGAAGTGACCAGGGCTCAGATGTCCATGCAATTGGAGATGAGTCACGGTCCACTGAATTTCTTCCTGCGGAAATTGAAAAACAGAAATGCAGCTGCACATTTTGTACCTAGGACTAGTAATATGGAAAATGAATATTACGGACTACAAGATGACTTTCCTATGCCCTCAACCAGTTAACAATAAGCAGGGGATGTCCGCTGTAAAGTGATCAAGCTGTTAACCTTGCACTGTGAATGTGGTTTTACTTTCACACTTCATTGTTTGGTTTTGCACAAAAAGTACTTTTGTCTGAAGCTGTTGCGGTTGCCGCTGCAGAATTTGCTGTTTGCAGTGTTCTTGTCGGGCAGCTTGCTGGTCTACAGAAACAGACTTGGCAGTGTGGGGTAAAGAACTGAGCTGTCTGACTAAACCAGAAAAGATTGTGTGAGAAATGAAGAGCTTAGAATTGCTGGAACACATTACCCGTCGTTAAATTTATTTTCACAAACAGTGACTGAAATGGTTTGGCCACCTAGTTAGAATGAATCTAACTGTCCTGACAGTGAGAGCTTGAAGTATGAAAATGGAAACACTTAGACGCGTAGAGAGAGACAGGCAACCCACAAATGAGTCACTGACAGCCTAAGATTTCACAGCATTGTTGCATGCTGGGCTTTCCCTACTACCTTGCCCACTACCTCTCACCTGTGTACCTGGGACACTTAGCAACACAAAACAGATTTTGGCAAAAGGAGGAGAATAATTTGTTCTGGCAGTCAGTATTTATATTTGATTCAGTTGTGTTGTTACTCCTGACTATATATAGTAATCACTGTCAGAAGAGACTCTGCCTAACCACTGTATAAAACACACAGGATTAATTTGCTGGCCAGGAGCAACCACTAATACAGCAGAATAGACAGGATTTGTGGATGACAATGAACACGTTGAACACTCATGAATTCCTGCAAGTATGCTTCATCAGCTGTGTGCAAGCTGTTGTTGGTGCTATAGAGATGGAGATACCTGCACATTGCAGATAGTGTTCATGTCCATTCTTTCCCTGTGAAGAGATGTGTTTAAACTTGCAGATCTTTTTGTGGTGTCTGAAGTTTAGTTCTGTCTTAAATGTTGTCTGCAGT
This sequence comes from Candidula unifasciata, assembly GCA_905116865.2. NCBI lineage: Eukaryota > Metazoa > Mollusca > Gastropoda > Stylommatophora > Geomitridae > Candidula > Candidula unifasciata. The sequence goes on along the minus strand of CAJHNH020000822.1, from coordinate 107,758 downwards.
CCAGTTTCAATCTGAAGTTTAATTTTTCATCTGGTCTGGAACCTAGTTTGTTCTATTACAGAGCAGTGTTGTCACTTAGTAGTATCAGGCATATTATTTCACATCTGTTGACACAAAAAAGCCTCAGTTGAGTGTGGAAATTGCGTTAACTATGTAAAGTAAAACTGCTTATTAAGCATCTCCAATCAAGTTTAGTCTTTGAATGACAAAAAATTGTAGTGAGACCACATTTGTTTCATAAAGGTTTTTATTTAAAGTTGCCTTGTGCCTTTGATGACTCAGAAAGGGTAAAAAGAGACAGACTTTTAGGCAGGTTGCGGCTGGTACTGTTCTTCTTTGGTTCTCGGAGAAGGGTATGGGGAATGTGTGGGAATTTCCGAGTGCAATGATGTCAATTCTTGATATATTCATTTGTGACTGTGATTGGACTGAGAAGGCAACACGGTTGTTAGACATCAGGTTATTCAAAAGTAGACCATATATTTATGTTTTGGGAAACAAACTTGAAGACTGGGTCTGAATGCTTTGGTCACAAAGATGTCTTTGCTTTGGGCGGAGATATGGGTAAAGTTAGCTAGGAAAGGAATATTGTGTATGTCACCACACATTGTACAATTTTTCATTTAGTGAAATCATCGCACACATTTATTAAATTATAAGATAATATGAATCAAATTGAAAATTTGAATTATTTGCTTCACATTTGCTAGAATTGTGAACAACAAAATGAACTTGGGGGGGGGGGTGGCAGAAAGACTTCATGAGCGCACTGCATAAATTAGCAGTGATACAAAAACAAAACAAGTACACTCAGTCACTTATCATTATGGTAAGGTCTGTCACAAAATCTCCATAACAGGCTGGGGCAGTAAATACTCTGTGTGGTCATTTTTTAAAAAGGATCCTTCAAGTTTTGTTGCAGCATACTATGCATACATAAGCAACTGTTGCAGGAGAATATATCCTACAACATATAGTCGAAATATTGTGGTTGAACATCCACTTACTGACTTGTTTGTTGAGGGTTGTATGCTCCTGTAAGTTCAGTGAGTCATTCTGCAAAGTGAATAGTTTTGTGGGAGTGAGGAAGGGAGCTGGCTGGTGTATTATGCTGTAGCCTGGTGGGTTTACAAGTGATGCCTGTATGACAGTGTTTGCTCTGAATGTTGCTTGGAGAAAATTTGGATGACTGCAGTCGAACTGGAAGAAAGTAACTCAGCACAACATAGACTGACTAGGGAGTTTGAGAAAGGAAAAGTCTGGCACAAATGTAGCTAAATGTTTCAACCAAAGTCTTGAATTTCAATTTTTCGTATTTCCAATGTATTAAACCTTCCGGTAATTTGTTGGCTTACATTAATTGATGGTGACTTTGGTTTAAATGTTTGTATTTATGCCCATGTTTTCCTTTTCCTCCATTGAGTATCGTCGTCATTTTGTGTGTTGCCAGATAATGTTATTTTGTAGCAGTACTTTAATCATGTTTTATATAATAGCATAAATTTGTTTTGAATTAAAAACAGTAATTACATTTCTGTGACGGAAAAAAGTGTTTACTTACTGTAAGATAGCGATTTGATCCCTGACCGAGTGTGTTCATTCGGCAGCATGTCAGATCATCAGCGGAGTAGAACAAGAAGCTTTTCAAGAACACTATCATTATTGACAAAGTTGATATTGGTACAACTGCTTATAAATTGAAAAGAGTGACGTAGCTGATGTTCAAGCGTGTTCTGAATGTCCAGGAACAGGATACAAAGTCAGCCAATAGAGGGTAAAAGTTTTGCTTTCTACTGTGGTTGAAATTTTTTTCCCTCATGCTTGATTATGGTTCAACCCATTTCACTTACCTTGTGACTAACTAGTAAAATCTCTAGCTGTTTTGACATTGTCTTTAGTCTTATTGCCAAGATTTGATGTGCAGTAAAAAAAAAGATGCAGTTGTTGACTAAATAAAGGGAAATTCCTGTTCTCCTGGTTGTCATCAATCATTACTTGTCAGTAGTAAGGAACCTTGGCTGTGATCGCAAATCTGGCCTCATATAAAAGTCAGCCACAACTCTAGCAGTTGGTGTGATGTCTTATAAATAAAAATGAAAAAATCTTCAAAGAATTGTCACATATATTTTGTTCAGAAAGGAAAAAGAAAGCTGTCCAGCTATGCCAGTTCCTTGTTTCGCTGTTAAATTCACTCAGTAAAAATGTTGATTTAAGAATTGACGTCATAGCACTCTGGACCTCCCCATCTTCAGCAGTGAGCAAAGAGAATTCCTTTTGATAGTGTTGAGCGTCAGCCAGATCCCCTGGTAACTCCTCGCCATTCTCCTCAAACTGTAATGATCTATCTGTGCCTCCACACTGTTCACTCGCTCTTAAAGGGCCCTCACAACGTTTAGCTTGTCATACATCAATTCACCACCAGTGGTGCAGAGCCAAATCAGAATAAATAATAAAGACTTCCCCATCTCTCGGTGATAATCATTGTTCTATTTTGCCATTCTGTCATTCTTCCATACTGCTGTCCTTTCAATATCATAGTCTAGTCTAGTCTGGTAGTATCTTTGGCAGCTCTTAACAGCGTTTATTTTAGGGCTTTTCAGTTCTTTTGCAGTTTATTCGACCCCCGAGAGTCCTCATCCGTTATGATAAACGGCAGCAGCTAATCTATCAGCATTGTCGTTACTTCGCACACTTGCATTTCCTGGACAGAAAATCCAAGTTATGCTCTGAGCAGAGATGTATATGAGCTAAGCAAAGGTCAAGTAAACAGGGAAAAAAAAAACATGGCATCTCTTCTGTCTCGAGTTTTGTCCCTTGCTTTTATTGACCAAGTAAAGAACCCATTTATGCTAGTGGCTAGCTCGGTTGGTTAAACCAGTTGCTGACAAACTTCATGTGGTCCGAGTTGGCGCTCAGGGGTAGACAGAAAAGCCGCTTATTTCCCAGATTTACGGTATCTGTCGTTGAATCGAGCCAAAGGATTTACAGATCTTGGTTTCAAGGTCAGTTTTAAAAAAATGCCAGTGGCATATCATACATATGCTGCTGGATTCATAGCGCCCAGTCAGTGCTTCGTGGATGATATCAAAAGCACACTGGTCGCCTTTACTTTCCCGAATGTTACCGGTACCTATTTGAATCTGTCTATCAAGCAGCCAGGGGCAATTTAGACAGAAAGGGGGCGGGGGCGACTTCTTAGTACGGACATTCAAGGGAGCGTCTAGCCACTCCACTGTTCCGGCTTTCTGCTTCTACAAGTGTCATTAATTCTTTTGGTGCCAGCATTTTTAACGAGACATATGTAAAGTTAGAGAGAAAACATTGAATCATTTACATTCATAGCAGCAGACATCTAGTATGTTCTGACCAAATATAACATGAGAGAGCACATCATGATGGGAAGTGAAATCGTGTGGTAGACTAATACAGACACAATACCTTTGTTTGGGAACTGAAACAGTAAATACTGATGAATTTACTTATAGCGCCGTACGAGTGATGCAGGATCCAGTGCATTATTCAAAAAACATGGGCAAACGGACTGGGAAGCTTTACAATAATAACTCAAAAGACGGAATTAACCAGTGGTTTTCAGCCTTTTTAAAGTGCACACATACATACAAATCTGATTAGAAAGTGACAAGAAAAATCTCAAGCACTATTACAAGTGCTTGCACATAAAGCTGAGTCCAACAACGAAAGAGTTTCTAACTGGTTATTTCAGGTACATTTTAGAACAATGCAATAAATGGCAGAAAAGTATATATATTAATTTTGTGGACTTTAAGAAAGCTTTTGACAGCGTCCATAGAGACGGTCCATGAACAATTTTACGACATTATGGAATTCCAGAAAAAATAGTCAGCATAATTGCTCTTTTCTATAAATACTTCTCCTGCAGTATAAAAAAATTACATCTTTCCCGGTGAAGACAGGGATGTATTATGTCTCTCTTCTCTTCAACCTTGTGATTAATTGGATACTAAAGGACACAGTAGACAGGACATTGAGAGGCATACGATGGACTCCATTCACCATGCTTGAGGACCTTGATTTTGCAGATGATATAACACTCCTATCACATAAACATGAACATATACAAGAAAAATGTAACAGACTATATAGCACAGCAGAAGTGGTGGGACTGAGAATAAATACAAAGAAAACTAAGATCATGACAAGCAGCCCAAACCAACAACCAGTCACCATAAATAATCAAACTTGAAAATGTAGAACATTTCACATATCTTGACAGTGTGGTGTCCCTGGGGGGAGGGGGGGGAGGACATTCAGTCACGCCTGAACAAAGCTAGAGCTGCTTTTGAAAGGATTAGGCAAATCTGGAAATCCAACAATTACTGCAGAGAAACTCAACTCGGACTCTACAAGAGCATCATTTTGCCAAGTCTTCTTTATGGAGCGGAATGCTGGAGAATGACTAAAAAGGATGCACACAAGCTGTCCACCTTCCACCACACATGTCTACGCAGAATTATCAAAATTTTCTTTCCAGATACAATCTCAAACACTAAACTACTTCAAGTCACAAACCAAGACACTTTAGACAGTATGATAACCAAGAGGAGATGGAAATGGCTTGGCCACGTTATGAGAATGAATCCTGATATACCTGCCAAAACAGCTCTCACATAGGCACCAGAGGGAAAGAGAAAACAGGGGCCCCTAAAAAACAACATGCAGACGAACAATGGAAAGTGACCCGAGTGCGGCATCTTTGACATGGAAAGTCTTCTCTGAAGCCTCAAGTGACACTAGGTAAAATGAGAACTAATGATGATTTCATCATCATCACGTAGCAGGTCTTTTGCAGAACGTCGCTCTCATCGCGGTCTGCCTGAAAGAAAGTCAGTCTCTCGCGAGCTCTCCCGCTTCATGTACTTTCATACTCAAGAAGTCATTTATATCCATGTGCCCATCTTTGTGTTGGTCGGCCCCTGCCCCTCCTTCCTGGTACCATGCCTTCTGCTACAATTTTTTCCAATCCATTGTGGCGCTTGATATGACCAAAATATTTCAGCTTCCGAGTCAGGGTGCTGTTTATTAGCCCATCTTCCTTGATGTTCAGATCTTTCAAGATGTCAATATTTCTCCTCTCTTTCGTCCAAGATATTCTGAGAATTTTTTTTATAGCATTTCAGCTCAGAAGCCCCTATTCTCTTTCTTAAGGACTGGGATATAGCTCACGACTCACATCCGTATGTTGCTACAGGAAAAATGCATGCTCTCAAAATTCTTATTTTGATCTCCTTGCTGGTGTTAATCTTTGCATTGCTATGGTCATCCTCCAGGACGTTGCATAACCAACTCTAACAGCCACTGCCTGTTGTGTGGTTTTTCTAGGCAAATTTAGCGTCCAGTAGTTTGCGTCTACTTTTTCGATACCACTGTCAAAACCAACGCAAGGCGCATGACCCGCAGCGCTATTTATTATAGAGCCTAGATATTCAAAGTTTGTGACATTTTCAATTTCTTCAACATTTATTGTTATTTTTGGGTGACAGCAGGTTTTATCTGTGGTCATGATTTTCATTTTCTTTAAATTCGAACTTCGGGCCATGCGCCTTGCGTTGGTTTCGACAGTGGTATCAGGGAGCAAACCGTCCAGATGGCAATGGCAAACTACTGGACGTAAATTTGCCTAGAGTAATCACACAACAGCCAGGGGCTGCTGTGGTTGGTTCTGCGACGTCCTGTAAAGGATACGCACCCTTAAATTCAAGAACTGATTTTGATCTTCACTGTGCTTTTGGGCAGACAATCTATAATTCTATATTAATAAAAATCTTAATTTTCCGGTGTCGTTTGCTCTAAACTCGGAAACTACTGAACCGATTGCTTTCAAATTTTCACGCAACGTTGCCTCTGACTCAATGCGTTTTTTTTTTTAATCATAAAATCGCACAAACCACGAACGACGTAGCTCCAGCAACAGTGAAATCATTATTTGTTTCGTTGGCCGCCCGGATTTATTTTTAAGGAATTGGTCACCTTTGACTGTAACACTGACCTTCATTTTTTATTATATACTTTCATTTCTACTATAAGCTTGAGTATTCAGTAGTGTGGTTAGTTGTAAGCATTTCGCTTTTTTTTCACTCAGGCGATAGGGGTTCGATTCCCCGCTGGGTAATATAATTTTTTTTTTAAAGGGTGGGGGGGGGGGGGGGGCTTAACTGGGTGACTGCCACGTTTTGTTGTGGTTTATAGCAAGGCTGCGATATCTACGTCTTCTTTCCGCTCAATTTGGGGGTTTACAGCTTGCCTGTGATAGCGGGGACGAGATGTTGGTCATGTCACAGGTAATCTTTGTTCGCCTTTGAGAGGGCGGTTGGAACGTTGTATTGTGCTTTACAGCTAGGCTGCGATATGAGACCCAATCTCTTCAGTCTTAGGTAGTATATTTGTACGTATTCCGCCCTTCACGTGGTTGACCGGTGTTCAATTACACACTGGGTGCTAATTTTTCTTTTTCCCTCAAGAGGGCTGTTGACATGTTGTGTTGTGATTTACAGCTAGGCTGCGATATCTGCACCTTTCGCCAAAAGACATCCTGATTTCAGTAAAGTCCCATTTATCCTCCCCGCGACGCTTCATTCGATTTTTAAACTATTCGTAGATGACAGAAGCTGTTAACTAAGACTGCTTACAGTCCAGTTTACTTTGGGTGGGCACGGATGCCAAGGTCATTTAACATTCGTTTCTTCGGAGAGGGGAGATGACGGGTGGGAGTTTTTATTTCCGCTGTTTGTGAGTATAGAACGGACTTGTAGTGAGTCATTTTCTTCCCATTAATTCATGCCCGATAGATGACGTCAGAAATAAATTAAGGCGAATGTTTTGACTGACTGAGATAACACGAGATTTATGTCTTGAGTTTCATGAGAGACATCTGAAAGTCAGGTTTTATGTGAAACATGATTGTTCACGTGAACCATGAAGGTTGACTGGCAGGATTCGTGAGAAATGCGAATTATCACGGGCCAGACACGACTTTCAACGGTGGGGAATTCGTGAGAATGAAATTATCCAGAATATTCGAGAACATGACAGATCAGAGGGCTATATAATAGCAAATAAAGGTTTGTGAGGCAGTCTCGTTTAGGCCAAGGGAAGATGTATGTGTTCGGAAGAATGTTGACGTCTGAATAGCGTGATTTCCCAATGCCTACCTGGCATAAAATAGCGGCTGACGGAAACGGTGGCCAGCTGTGAATGACTGTCGTCTGGATGGAGGGAGCCACGGTGTTTCGCTTAGTTGTGTGAATTCTACGATGTTACAAAGGTATGATTGACTGTTTAGAGCATTGATGAGTGATATTGTCGTGTATAAACATTTACTGACTGCAACATCAGCGAGTGAAAATAAACAGTACGTGTAACTTCTGAACGTCTGCCAGCGTCCATGTTTTCTCGTTCTTGTCAGTTGGTGAATGGAAAGATGCGGTGACTCATTCGAGCCAGAAATTAATAACAATGAAGATCACTGCAGAATGGAGGCTCGTCCAAACATTTGAGGATAGGAAAGTTGTTTCGTACAGTAAAATCTGAGACATCGAAATGTGTTTAGTTATCAACCTGACGTCAGGTAGTACCAGTTCAACATAAGAACGTAAGCGGGGAAGATCGATGGCGACATAACAACAACCCATATTCGATAGTTCACAGATTGAACAACGTTCGAACAAATTCCAGGCTCTGAATACTGATAGACAAGTCCACGTTTTAAGTTTCGACCAAGTAATCAACAATCAACAAAGATGCAAAGGAAAGATTGCAGACAGTGACAGTGTCAAAGAGCAATCATTAATGTTAGCAAAGGAAAACAACAGTAAGTCTACACAGAGATGATGTGAGACTAGGGCTGCCCCTCTGCAAAACGTCCGAAGCCTTGGTGTTGATCAAATTTTGCTGCCGACTAAAGTGTGGTAAAGTGTAGTGGGAAATCTACACTGAACAACACAGAGAAGCGTCGACACCAGATCCTGTTTTTCGGATCTGTTTTCAAAACATAGAAAGACAGTAAAACACCGGGTAGAGTGTTGACTGTAAACGGAAATTAAAAGAACCACAGCTCTGACACTGGGTGTTTGTGTCGCAGCTCTACATTTTCAGCCGTGGCAAACCATTTAATAGGAAACTACAGTATGACAAGTCTACAAAACCTCAAGATCAGCACTCATTGATGTCTCATGATCAACAATGCTTCAAGTTCATCGTATAATAATCACCCATATCATAAGAAAGCGATAACAATAAAGCTTTCCTACGTCCTAAACACATTCAGTCGACAGGAAAAGCATCAAATTGGTCGGTGCAAATCTAAGTATTGATTGAAGTGTGTAGCTAGCAGTGAACTATTTAAGTGTCTACAGTTAACAATGTAATATTGAAGTGTGTAGCTAGCAGTGAACTATTTGTCTACAATTAACAATGTACTATTGAAGTGTGTAGCTAGCAGTGAACTATTTAAGTGTCTACAGTTAACAATGTACTATTGAAGTGTGTAGCTAGCAGTGAACTATTCAGTGATAAATATCCAGTTTATGAAACCGATAGTACAGTGAACAGTACCACAAACAGTATACAGTTTCTGTAATAAATGCTTCACTGAACAATTGCTTAATCAGTGTGCATTCAATGCTAAAATTAATAGTGTGAACAGATAAACTGTGCGGTCATAATTAATTTCAGTTCTCAGTTGATGAAATTATTACTATGGTGTTTTAATTTTAATTAACCATATCAAATTAATCATTTCTTCAGTATTTTAAAAGTAGCATTAACATATTCAACTGACAAGCTTCAACGAAACAACCTTCAAGAAAACAACAGCCATCGCAGAACCAGCTTCAGGTCAACTTCAGGACAGTCAACTAGATCAGCACAACAATATACAGCATTGATTATTAATTTTATTTCTTTGTTGTGAGCTCATTTACACTAAACAGTCCGTGGCGACATCATGCAGCGCTAACCCCTCTGGCTACATCTACCTGCACAGACAGTAGTGGCTGTTTTTTTTTTTTTTTTCTAAAGGTGGTGGTGTTAGTGGTAGCAGTAGTACTGGTACTGGATGGGTGATGTGGTAGCTGTTACACTGGCCACATTTACTTCTCATTACACATTAATGCTATCCATCTGTCTCTGGGTGGACACGGATGCAAAGCTCAGTTCAGTTACAATGTTTCATCAGATGATGACTTTCCCATCCTTCGGCGAGGATGTGTGTGTGTGTGTGGGGGGGGGGGGGGGGGGGGTTTAATGGCAGACACTGTAAACTGAGAGAGCTTAAAACATTATTTTAAAGTTATAATTTCTTAACTATTTCTATTTTAATAATTTCGCCAAGTGATGATTTTTTATTCCTTCGGAGAGGGAGATTTTATGGGGGGGGGGGGGGTTATGACAGTAACTGTTAGTTGAGAGCTACTTTCTTTATTTTCTATTTCACCATTTGGGGCCACAGCAACGCGTGGCAGGGCACAGCTAGTATTAAATATAATACTGGTTATTTAGTGTCGAAATATCAGTGCGCTGTTGGACGCAAGGCTGTCGAAATTTTTTTTTACACACACTTGTACGCTCGCGTGCAGGCACACACAAGTAAAATAGAATTGCTGAAAGGGCATGACATCTGCACCACGAGGAATCAGTGAGGCGCCGCTTTCACAGTGTATCTCCAACCGTCACTGTCATTGGTCGGTCACTCTCTTGATCTATCTTGCGGTATTATTTTATAACCAGACAGCCTGTAGCTTAGGCGTTGCGAACGCGCTTCGTAATGCTGGAGTAGATCCCAGCTGCGGACCCTGCCCCCTGCGTTGGTTTCGGCAGTGGTATCGAGAAGCTGACCGTCCAGCAAGCAATGGCAAACTACTGGACGTAAATTTGCCTAGAAAACCAACAACAGCCAAAAATGCCTGGGGTTGGTTCTGCAACGTCATGTAAAGGATACGCAACTAACCTTTTTTATCGCCAGTTAAACAATTAATTAGGGAGAAATTTACGTGACGTTTGAGCCAGCTGATTAGAATGCACTGATGCTTAAATTGAGAGTCGCAGTAGAGAAATATGATAAATCACAACCGACTATAGTTGGCTGTGGGTAAACACAGCAACCATGCACAAGATAGAGCGACTACGTCAAGAACAACCCCAGACAAATGAATACTAACTTAAGCAGGCCCTTAGAAGCAGCTCCTCGTAACATTTTCCGCGGAAATAACTGGGGGGGGGGGGGGGGGACGCGCTGTGGCGTAGCGTCTAGACGTTCGCCTAAGAAATACAGTATATGTCAGTCCTATGGGCATGAAGGCGTGGATAGGATCCTTTTACTTTACTAACTGAGTGAGGAAGCGTAGGTACGGACCAGAAGCTTGATAAGAAAAATCAGAGAAACCAGTGCAGGTCTAAGTGAGGATGAGGATAAGAAGAATGTGTAGGTTTAAGTGCGAAGTAAAATTTAGTGCTGCTGTGGATAAAAAGTTTATATTAAAAAAAGAAAAGAAGAAGCGAAGGTCTAAGTATGTGTGTATGCGGGGGCAAAAACATAGGAGGGGTGTTCAGGAGCGTAGCTAGGGTATTTGGCACCCGTGGTGGTGGTGGGGGGTCGGAAGTGTGTTTAAATTTGTCTTAGCCTTTGTTCAATTTTAAAGACATTGTAATACTAAATTAGGAGACCTGTTTTACTCCTTTGCAAGTAGAATGTACTGGACATATGCTGCTAGTGTGTGTACTTTGCGCAATTTTGTGAATTAATAATTATCTTAGTAGGCCATTAGTGCAAACTCCAGAGACATGTTTTTATGGTCAAGAAATCTAAAACTTTAGCATACAAATCACTTTCTGGATCCAGTATTACACGGTTAAAGGTTAGTTTAGTAGGCCTATCCTTTACAGGACGTTGCAGAACCAACCACAGCAGCCCCTGGCTGTTGTGTGGTTTCTCTAGGCAAATTTACGTCCAGTAGTTTGCATTGCTTTCTAGACGGCCGGTCCCTGATACCACTGTCGAAACCAACGCAAGGCGCATGGCCCGCAGCTGGAATCGAACCTGGCATCCCGGTATTACGAAGCGTTCGCATCGACTTAGCCACAGAGCCGACACATTACACGATTATATATTTGTAAAAATCCATACTAAGATCCTGTAGCCTCTTTTAAAAACGGTCGCTGTAAAGAGTGTCTTGTCCCCAGAATCCTAGCAATGTCAGGAAATTAAAATGCAACACTGCGTTGCCTAACCTTTTATTTCACTGGTCTCATTTTATTTTCTCTCACGTCCTAGTGTAGTGGATCTCAACCTACCTAATGCCGCGACCCTTTAATTCAGTTCCCTCATGCTGTGGCGACCCTCAGATAATTATTTTCCTATATGACTTCACTGAATACGTGTTTTCCGGTGGTCTTAGGCGACCCCTGTGAAAGGGTCGTTCGACCCAAAAAAAGGGTCGCCACCGACAGGTTGAGAATCGCTGTCCTAGAAGGCATGCAGTATGTTTTCAAGGTACTTATTGCCAAGGTTTACAACATATACAGCTACGCGCGGCGCGGATGGGGACTAAACTAGATGGCTGGGACTCACGAGGGCAGCTACCGCATCTCCGGCAACTTCCTCCAATTACTTTACTCGTGAGTCCTAGGCACCTAGTTTAGTCCCCAATCCCGCGTTTTGCGCATGCTGAAAAGTGTGAGGACAAAAAGGAAGAGAAACACTTACCCATTATTAACGTCATTATATGTGAAATTTCTGGCACAGAAGTTGCAAATAGTGGCCGAAAATCTGCTCTCTGTGGCTGTGCCGCCATTGGAATTCACATAAATATTATGGGAACAAGGGCAGCTAGTGCTCCTATCGTCTGCTACTATCGTCTGCAGAAACGGTCGGTATTTATCGTCTGCTACTTCTTCTTCTTCTTCACTTCCTCTTTTACCGCTGTGGGTGTCGAGGGAGATATAAGGTTCTGTTTCTAGCTCTTCTGGCTACCTCGACCATAGGCACATCGTGCTGTTGTAGAGTTTCTCTGATGTTATCCTTCCATCTTGTTCTTGGTCTACCCCGTGTTCTACTTCCTTCTTCTATTTCCATGTATTCTTTGTATGGTATGGTATCGTCTGCTACTACCGTGTGCAATGTTGATATTGATTGTCAAGTAATCCTAGTTTTGCCGCGATTTGTTCCTTGGCAGAAAGTCCGTATTTTAGATATACGTGAACACCGTAGGAGAATAAGCTAACCATGATCCAGTCACTTCCTCACAATGACCACTTCTGACTGTTCTCTTGAACCATGTTTTGTTAAATTAAGCGGTAATAACTCACGAACTTGAATTAGTGTTTTCCACGTGTGTGAACTAAGTCAGTGGAGTTGAACCCCACTAGGACCGCACAATGAACGATTAACACCCTGTGACACAAAGTGCCACTATTCTGATGAGAATCCACCAGGTGCAAATTACAAAAACCAGTTTCACCATAAGGTTATATTAGGGCTCCCAACTATTACGAAGTAGCCTGAAGTCCGGCCGGGGTGGACATAAAATGCGTCTTATATAGAGAGGGAAAATGAACACACACTGGTCAGTGATAACTTGAAAACATAAACGTGTCACGCTGAATTTGGACCGCTAGGTTAATTCCAGTGAATGCTTGATGCATTTCTTGGGATCGAAAGAGTTAAGAAACATATACTGGGTACTGTTACAGAAATTCTGATGGCCAGACTAAGAGACACATTTGGGGGCCGGGGGGGGGGGGGGGTGGAATGTCAGAGGTGCTTATATCATGATGTGAGTGGTTATTTTTGTATAGGCTGGCGCCCTGCTAACCTTCTTCAACAAAATGAAACTCACTGTGGACCCTCCACATAAGACGCTGCCACCTGTTTTGGCGCCACTTAATACGGCGCCCAGGGCATCTGCCCTACCTGCTATACCCTAGTTTACGGTTGGCGGGGGGTGGGGTGGGGAGAGTCTAAGTGCGAACGAAGAGAAGGATACGAAAAAAACAGAAAGGGGTGCAGGTCTAAGTGAGAGGTGAAGTCTGAGTGCGGATGAGGAAGCTAAGAAGAAGGAACCGATCTAAGTGGAAGGTGAAATATACGTGCGGAGCAGAAGAAGATGTAATTATAGAGTTAGAGGATGAGGCTTGGTTTTTGGTTTTGAACAACGGATCAACATCAAGGCACACGGGTAGTAACCCATAAGTGCTCCGTTCTTCTTTTAACTCAAGAAGAAGCCCAGCACAGTGCACAGGCTCTGAAGCACCGGCCAGGATCCTGAAATACTAAGGTAGATTTGTAACTCCAAATTTTGTCCGTTTTTCGATTTACAGCTGTTTTCGTGCGCAACATTGCACACGGGCGTCTGATCTCATTACCCAGAGATCAGGAGGAATTACTAGAAGTCCAAGTCCACTTGAAAAAATCCCAACCCCTACCGGGGATTGAACCCGAAGTTCTAGCACTCGAGACCAGAGTGATAGTGAGTCTAACTGCAGAACAGGAGGAAAAGAAGCTGCTCGATCCATCAGTTTGCCTCCCCCTCCCAGCTAAAGGTTTACCATGTGATCCTAAGATTTAAAAATGTCAATGTGGACGGTAGATAAACAAACCAACAAACCAGATCCTGGACACCCCGTTAGACCTCCAAACCAACAAACCAGATCCTGGACACCCCGTTAGACCTCCAAAGAAATCATAATTAAGGCACTTGTAAGGCTACACCAGCCACATGTAACCTGAGGATAAAGGCGATAATTTTTCTTTAAGTTGCCCCCCTCCTGATTTGCATTCTGTAGGAATAATATCTCAAGGTTATGTTAGTTGCATATCCTTTAGAGGACGTTGCAGAACCAACCCCAACAGCTCCTGGCTGTTGTGTGGTTTTTCTAGGCAAATTTAAGTCTAGTAGTTTGCCATTGCTTCCTGGACGGCCGGCTTTCTTGATACCACTGTCAAAACCAACGCAAGGTGCATGGCCCGCAGCTGGATCAAATCTGGCATCCCGGCATTACGAAGCGTAGGCATCGACTTAGCCACAGAGCCGACAATTTCTCAAGGATAATAATTAAAACTACAAATCCCGGAAGTGAGAGGTGAAGTGGGGACGGGAAGGAAACAGAAAAACAACATTTCTTCGACTCTAAAACCTGAAGAGGGCTTTTATTTGACGGCGGAAAACCATGTCGGCTTTCTAAGTGGTAAGTGATGTCGAACATAAAGGAATAGATTATTTCATTTCCTCATAGCAGCTGATATTCCCTTTGTGTTTAAATCATACTAAGGATTTTTTTGTTAAATATTAAACGAAGTAAAAGGACAGAGAACATACGACATTATTAGTATTTAGTACATTATTGTTATATATTATCATTCTACAACAGTTAGTTGTTATGCGAGTTTTCTGCGCCGAGTCTTTTTAATTTCTTTGCACATTGCGATAAAAAGTAAAAACATAGCATTCACGTGTTGATTGAATCTATTAAATCAAAAGAACGTTGCAGTTGAAACATTAGGTAATAATAATAATATTAAATTATACCTTGAGAAATGGAAATATTAATAATTAAGTCGGTACTCCTGTCAAATCCGGACGAAGAATAAAAAGCCTTGGACGACTTAGTCAGAGTTTTCTCCCTTGGGCGCACTGCGAACAGTGATCGGAAAAGCCACAACGAAACAAACGACACAAGCAACATGGCAGTTAGACTTAGACGCACTCACATAACTAACATCGTTATTCCGACGCAATAATTTCCGGCAAGAATGCTATAATTGGCTGTTGAGACATACCGTGGAGCTGGGAGGACTCGATGAGGCCGGTAGATCTATCGTAGTTGAAGTACTTCTAAAAGCGATAATTTTTCTTTAAGTTGCCCCCCGAAAGTATCAGCGTGGAATAACCATCTCAAGGTCGTTGGGTCGTAGGGCTAGTAGAGCGTTGCAGAGACTGGCCGTTGTTACTTGGAGCTGTGTGCGAAACGAGATGCGGCGACATTGGAGAGGATCATAACAGATCACGTCCTGCTTTCTTGAACGACTATCGTGACTGACGCTTGGCGAGGCTACGGCAACGTGGCAAACTTACGGCATGGCATCTATCTGCACGAGGTAGTAGTCCACCAGACCAACTTCGTCGACGCCGTACACAGTCACATACACACACAAACAATTGAGGGCCTCTGGATGCTGGTGAAACGCACCATTCGCCAACGATTGGGCACCAGCCGCACACTATTGGCGTCATATTTTAGCAGAATTCCAGTGGCGCCACGCCCACAAACATCAGATGTCGGCCACTATTTCCAAATAGCAGCTACGTTCTATTTGTTTTTAAATCTAACCCTAAGGATTTTTTTTACTAACCCTACCCCTAACCCTAACCCGACTCCTAACCCTACCCCTAACCCTAACCCTACCCCTAACTCTAACCCAACAACCGCATGATGATGACTACACAACCATTCACAATGCCTCACGAAACCGTACGCAGCCCTACACGCAACCGCAGGATGATAGGTAAGTGTGTCATTTATTTCGTTTGTTTTCCGATTACTGTTCGGAGTGCGGCCAAGGGAGAGAACTCTGACTAACTCGTCCACGGCTGTTTATTCTTCGTCCGGATTTGACAGGAGAGCCATTAAGTCTACTAGTCGAGTCTACTAACTCAGAGCTTCTGAACAGAAGAGGCAGGCAAAATATGATACTGATAGCTTGCTTTGGCATTGGAAGCTTTCTTCTATCCACAGGCCATGTGTATTTAAATGTAAGAATAAACACTAAAACACCGATAGTCAATAGACGTGGCAATTGAAGCGAAAAACAAACTGTATAGTTACATTCAGTGGCATAGGAAGAAGTCTGCAGTCAGCCAGGGTGTCATATGGACATAGAAGGTCATGATAAGGGGAGAGTGACAGGTGAGAGGAAATTTTAAGCACGGTCACAGAGTATGGTATCCTTGGTACGCCGGTATGTGTAGCCAGTGGCCGCCGGCGTGACATACACTGCACACATTTTAAATGTACAGATTTGTTCGCTTTCACATTGTCACGGTTATCAGTTATCTTAACCCATTTGAGGTGGAACTCTTTTTGGCTATCCTCCGAACTTCGGGCACAAAAGATGGTGGCCACAAAATATCCTTTTGAGCCTCAGTCACATGACCTAATTTGCGTTTTTCCGGTGACCACCGCCACAAGTCCCCCACGGCGTGCATGCGCTGTGGGGAACTCGTGGCGGTAGTCGTTGGAAAACTGCAAATTGAGTCATGTGACTGAGGCTCGAAAGGATATTTTGCAGCTGCCATCTTTTGTGCCCGAAGTTTGGAGGATAGCCCTTTTTTTTGTTTTGTTTACTCTCATTGCCAAGAAGCTTGAGTCCTGCAGTTTACAAAGGCAACCCACCTGCAGGTGGGTCATTCATGGTTCCCTACAGCTTGCTT
The DNA here is from genome assembly GCA_905116865.2 of Candidula unifasciata. Taxonomy (NCBI): domain Eukaryota; kingdom Metazoa; phylum Mollusca; class Gastropoda; order Stylommatophora; family Geomitridae; genus Candidula; species Candidula unifasciata. The sequence goes on along the minus strand of CAJHNH020000822.1, from coordinate 91,295 downwards.
TGCACTTGAGGCCAGATTTCTTTTTAGTTGTAGGTCTGAGTAGGCAGGTCTGCAAAATATGTTCATGAGTTTGTGGTCCCCTCTAGGATGCAACCTGTGGGTATTGTAATCTTTATTTTATACATGTGGTAATTGAGCCTGTCGTGTTCTTAGATGGTAAGTTGTATGTTGCTTTCTGTTGAGTCTGCTGATGGGGTTTTGTGGATGTTTACTTATGTTTTTGTATTTTCCCTTGACAGGTATTTTGATTTTTTGTTGTTGCAAGTCTGATTTCTAAGCCATTTCCTGGTATATCGCAGTGAGCCGGGATCTACTGAAAAATAATTTGATTGTTTTCTGCGAGTGTTTAGCTGGCAGGTCAGTTCTCTCTCCATGTTGTCACGTGGATCTCTTTGAGTTGCCAGGAGGACTGACATGCAGTCATAAAGGAAAATATATTTTTTCTGTTTTTAATTTTCTTTCCTCAAGCACTTTGGTTGCATCAGAAATTGCTTGCTGTTCTACTCTGAAGTTTGTTGAGAGTTCCCAGAGTCTCTTGGCTTTTTCATGTGGCCTCATCTTGCATTATGACTAAACCAGCTCCTCCAGTTTATTTTGCTATTTTTTTTGCTGCTTCCTTCAATGATCCATTGTTGTATAAGTGTGTCCCTTTGTGTTTTGGATCAGAATTGTAGACATGTTTAAGTGTCTTTGCATGCAGTACTAGGTCACATTTTTCAGCCTTTCTGTCTATGCCTGGGATTGTTGTTGTGACTGTATAGTTAGGCTGTTGGTCTATGCTGTATGCCTTTATCATTTGCCACATTAAAAAGGGTATTTAGAAAGGATGTTACAGTTTTTGGCGCAAAACATTTTTGATGCACGCTGAAAGCTTTGTCTTTTTAGTCAGTTTTTTGTGATTGTTGGTCATGCGTTGACATTTTTCTGTCAGGGTAAGCACTTTTTCTTCCCTTTGATGGCTCAAGCTCTGGGGCCAAAAGTTGCTACATCTCATTGATTGGTGTGCTTCTCATACCTCCAGTGATGATTCTGGGACCAGTGTTCTGTATTTTATCCAGTCTGTGTAGATTTGATTTGGCTGCAGTGCAATATGCTCCCATACCATATTCAAGTTATTGTCATACATATCCTGTGTTTATTTGTCTTACTGTGTTGACATCTGCACCACAACTTGTTCCAGTAAATTTCTTCATAAGTTTGAGATGCGGGGTAGCTATACTGGCAGTTTCATATAAGTGTTATATCTTCCATTTAATTTTCTTGCTACTTCACATTCATTAGCTGTAAACTCTGGTGGACAGTTCCGGCTGTTCATCCACTTCTGGTCTTATTCCAGAACTTGAGAATTTTATGTTCACATCTGGTTTAAAGATCTGGCTTACCTCTAAGGCAGATGTACTCCAGCTTCAAAGGAAACAGCCATAATTGGTTGCTTTTTAATTTATGACATGCTTGTTAGGGGATCAGTGGGTCTGGTCCTTTTTACCCCAAACTGTGGGTCCGGAACCCGCACAGGGATAATTTCCTTTATTTTGCGCAGGCACTAAATGCATTTTTATAGTTTATTAGTGATTGTTTTAATTCTCCATTGTTTTGCTCTGCGTAGGAGTAGTGATTTGAAACAGTTAAATATTTAAAGTTTTATATATTTAATTTCTTTTTTCTTCTGCATATTTCCTAGATTTATGAAAACTGCTTTTTTTCTTTAGTTTTCATATTATTTGTATCCCTGTCAAGTTTGGATTGTCTTCCTGTGTAAATTACTGCTTGAATAAATGTATAGCTTCACATCTTTTAATGAGGTGTCACTAAAGGAGTTATTTTTTTGTCTGATTTATTCATAAGATCTTTTGTGGTTCATAGTTGAATAACATCTGATTGGGCAGTTATAACTTTATTTCTTGCTCCGAAGACCCAGGTTTGATTCCTTTTCAGGATGATAGGTTTTTCCTGTTTAGGGTAAAAATAAATTCCTCACCTGCATAGCTTGTGGCATCTCTACTATCCTAGGCCCTAAATCCTCGGGCTAAGAAATAACACCCCTTGCCCTACACTGCTGTAAAAAAGAGGGGGGAAAGGGCAGTAAAGGTATTTTATTTTGTTGTTGGATTGAATATCATGAGGGCTAACAGTGTGAGTTTAGTCAGCAAGGGTACAGCCAGAGACTTTTCTCTGATGATATACAGTATTGATATCTTTTTAGGTATCATTTTGTCAGTGTTACTGTAATATTCATTTCAGCATTGCAGTCAAGGTCAGTATTTACAAATCACTGGTGTTGTGTATTTTCTTATAAAGGTTTGAGAGTTGGACTCTCACTGTGGAAATGGAAAGGAGGATTCAGGCTCTCGAATGTAAATGCTACAGACACATGTTACGAATTAGTTATTTAGAACACAGAACTAATAAATATGTCAGAGATAAAATTTACAAATTTGCGGGTCATCAGGAGCCTCTCAGCTTGATTTGGGCACCTGATGAGTCATGATTCGATTGCATAGACTATATTGCAAAGACTACTTCAAGGAACATTGGGGGGTAGTCGAAAAGAAGGCAAAGAAGAACCTGGAATGATATCATCAAGAAATGGACAGGACTAGGTTATCAAGCAGAAGACAGAGAAAGATGGCAGATTTTATGTGCTAGTGCTTCCATCAATACACCTTCACGACCCTTGGAGGTCAAGGGTTATGTTATGTTATTACTGTAATAGACACTTTGTGGTGAGTATCAGCATTTTTTATTTTTTTTAAAATATTTAATTGATCCATATTCTCTAAATGTGATGCTTTCTCTGTTTCTGTTTCCCTAGGTTGTCTCCCATCAAACATTTGACTGGCATAATATTTTAGAGACCAGCTAACTTGAGATGTATACAAGAGGAAATAGCATGAAGGGGGTGCAGACAGCAAGGAAGGTTGGCTACAGTGCTAGTGAAGTAAAGAAGGCAAGCCAGGTACTCAGCAGGACAGTTGAAACTGGCCCTCTGAACTGGTTGAAAGCCAAATTTGAGCATTATCCCTTGGAGGCTGTTCCAAATCTTTGGGAAGGTGATGAGGGAATGATGAAACATGTTCCTAAATTCCCAATGCCTCCTTGCGTAGTTCTCCCACCAGATCAGCTGGGCACAGAAGCAGCTGCAGATCACAAATCAGACACAGAACCTGAAGAAGAACTATTTCAAGATGATTTGGAAACTGAAATAGAATCTGATGCATTTAAAGAGTCTAGACTTAAATTAAAGAAGCGTGGAATGGAGCGACAATTTTGGATAAAAATGGCCAAAATTGTCATGAGCATAGATTTTCTGAACCAGTCTACCATGGCGCTGAGGAACAAATTATCTCAGGTGAATGTGAAAATTAAGAAACACGAATGCCAGCAGTTGGTCAACATGTATACAGAAATGCAGCAGATTAAAGAGAAGCTGGACAAGGCAGATAGAGATTATAAAAAAAATGAATTTACTGACCTGTTTCAGAATATGCCCCAAACAAAAAAAACTTGGTTTAAGAAACAGCATGATATACTCGGAAAGCTTCCAGACAACATGAAGTGTATTGTGAGAAAGTTCAACTTTGTCAGAAACAAACTGAGAGAGATAATACACAGGAGTTTTGATAAGTTGGAGGAGTTCAAAGATATCACATCTTTGCCCATCATTCTGAAAGATGCTTTCATTAAATTTGATAAGGATAGTCTGGCGCTCAAAGTCCTTACAGAAACTGGAGAGAGTAAGAGTGAAGAAGCATCTTGTCTGGATGCCAACAAGGTTGATGAGAATGCTGATGAAGGGATGGATGAAGAAGGCCAGCCCAAGAAAATTAAACTTGAGCCTGCAGAAGACACAGAAGAATCAGTTGAAATTATGTCAAAAGAAGACATATTTTGGGAACAATTGATCTGTATGAAAAAAATGATGCACAAAGCTGCGACAAATTTGGGACGGATAGATAAAGCACCTCTTCCAGACCATTCCAATGTGTTTAAGAGAGATGGTTCTCTCATGTGTAGACAGTTGATTAGTATACGCCTGAGTATCATTTCCTTCAATTATACTCTGGCCAAGTTGAAAAAAGAAATGCAGAGTGAAAATTATGAAGATAAGAAAGTGTTTACTACAGAAATTTTGGCAAGTGAAGAAATAGAAGGTCTGACTCCAGATAATAGTCTGCTTGCGGTGGAAACCTTGTTGAATAAACTGAAGGATGACTATTTGAGGATTCAGGATGAGAAGTATTTTGTCTTGGAGAGGTTTGGCTTCAGTAAAGACACGGATCTAGTAAGGGACTGTGGAGATGACAGTTTACCACTGGTGCGAATTTGTGCTCACTCCAGAACTGAAGTGGATTTGAAAGCTATAGTCAGACTTATGCATGGTCCATATAAAAACGTCAAGAAGAAGGTGCCCACTGGAGTCAACGATCAAAAGTCCAGCCAGGCGGCAGCTTCACTTGTTGCAAGCACAGATGGTCAGCAGAATTCTGTTGTTGGACAAACTACTGCTGCTGATGTCACCCCCAAGGGGGATTTGTCTTCTGAGGATGCAGCCGGCAAGACAAATGGTGTTAAAATATCTGAGAATGTTGCTGTTGACAAAAGCACAGACGGCGGTGATAGTATTACCATGGATGAAAATGTTGAGGACAATGACGCCTCTGATGAACATTCTCCAGAAGATTCTGCGAATGTTAGCAAAAATGTGAATTCTCTGAGTTTCTTCATGAGCACTTTGGGACCTGATGCATTGACTGTCAATGGACAGAGTTCTGTGTCCGCTTCAGAAGATTTCGTTGACAAGGAGAAACAGTACTGGGACAGGTTGCAGAAATTGTTACGACGCATTGACAAGCTTATGAAGCAGGTCAATAATAGAGCTAAAAACAAACATTTGTATAAAAAGGAGATGAGGAATCGTCTGCAATCTTTACAGCAAAGCGTCAAAAAGCTTTCGGCGAACTATGAATTAGAAAAGGTTGAGGCTTTTAAGGCTGGTTACTGTACACACGTTGTCTATGAAAATCTGGAGTTTCATTCAGAGACTGCTCCTGAGATTTTAGTGACAAATTTGGATCAGATTAAGCAGAGAATGAATGCCTTGTACGGATGTTACAGAGAGGCCACTGAGAGAATGGGTATGCCTTGGATGTTCAAGATCTAAAGCTCTTCAGTAGTTTGTATACCGATGAGAAACATTGAAGCAAGATGTGGACTGCATAACAAGTGGGGGGATACATCAAGAGATGGGTGAATAGCAATTTCAGAGTGTGTATGGCCAGAGACAGTGTATATTTTATTCTGTTGCAGTCAGCTTCATTGTGGAAATGGTATCTGATTGAGTGGTGTTGTGTAACAGGCGTTTTGTGTAGAAATGTGTAACTGCTAGATTTTATGATTTTGATGATAATATGTAGAATGTTTAAATCACCACCTATTACTGAAATCATGAGAGCTAACAAATAAACTAAATATAGGTACAGTGCTAGTTAATAGAGAGAGAAAACTGCATTTAACACATACACACAAAAAATTTAAATAAAAGTAGACAGTAATGCAGACCAGAAAGACAGTGGGGAGACCGGCACACCAGCAGCATTATGTCTTAGAAACAGAAATATATGGACCATATTAAACGTCTCAGTGATTTAAAAATAACTAATGGAAGGCATGAGCTTCCTATAAGAAGGAGCAGGGGTAGATAGGGGACGAAGGGTCAGGATGAGGGCAACATTTTACAGTGTGCCTGCTACATGGTGATGATGTCATTAGGAAATCTCACATATCTGCATGTGTCTATTATAAAAATGTATGTATAGACATTTAGGGAGTTAAGAACCACTTATTACAGCACTCAGGGGCCGTCCCCATCTTCACCAGCAGGTGAGACATAATTCTGATAGTGCCAGTAGCAGTCTGGTTGCCTTTCCTTCCTGCCTTTGAGCTGAGTTTTGAGTGTCAGCCAGATTCCCTGTCAGCCAGATCACCTGTCAGCCAGATCCCCTGTCAGCCAGATTCTCTGTCAGCTAGATCCCCTATCAGCCAGATTCCCTGTCAGCCAGATTCCCTGTCAGCTAGATCCCCTGTCAGCCAGATTCCCTGTCAGCTAGATCCCCTGTCAGCCAGATCCCCTGTCAGCCAGATCCCCTGTCAGCAAGATTCCCCTGTCAGCTAGATCCCCTGGTCACTTCACTCTGCACAATTATTTTCAGACTTTAAAGATCCTTTGTGACTTTTACTGGAGAGAAAGCAACAGTTGCCATGCTAGAGCATGACAGTTTAAATATAAGCTTGGTAGGAATGTGCAGACCCAGAATTTTCTGACTCAGAATGGGACACTGTAAACTCCAGTTTACATCGTAGGGTCATGCTGACTTGCTGCATGTGGTTGTGGTGCACCAAGCAATCTTGTATGTGGTTCATATTGTGTGTTGTGTAGTTCGTATTGTGTGTTAAACTTCAGTTTCTGTAAATTGTGTCCACTGTTTTCCCCGTCTGGGTTCTGGGAGCCCATTATGGGAGGTTCTGGAACAAGTCTAGAAGTGGACAAGCGAACAATTTTGGAATTGTTTTGCCGGCATTTACGACCTGTAAATAAATGCAAAGAAGTGTCCATTATTCTGGCAGATGATTTCTCATCTCTTATTCTAACTTTTGACTGCACTGAAATCAGTAGCTACATAACTCCAGTAGTTGGTTATTCTTGTATTTTGGCATCAGCATTCTCTGTAGTGTTCAGATAGATATATTTTGTCTAGCATATTTATACCTTTGCAATTGCTGTTAAGCTGATACAAAAACTGCATTCTGTTTTCTTCCGCTGAGATTACTTTTTGCTTTGTATTTTAATTCATTCTAAGTTTACATCTATTTTTTATTTGTATATGTGAATGATATGTGGTAATTTTTATCCCTATTCGTGTTAAAACTATTTTTGTCTTATTTTTTCTAGTTAATGTGCTGTCAACTTTTTAGTCGTCATCTGTAACTACAAATATTATTTTCCGTACTGAAAAAGTGAGAGGGAGACCAAAGGAGATGCTGAACATTCAACATCATGGCAGGAAGCTCTTCTGTGTCAGAAATAAGTGAAAGTACATGATAGAAAGCTGTAGAAAGGCATGATTACTTATGGTCAGAACTGTTAAACATTGGACAAAATCACATCTGCCATTATTATTTTTTACACAGTTACCAGAATGTTGTTTTATGTGTAAATATGTCTGTCACTAAACAAATATGTGCATGAAACTCCATTATTGTAAGTTCAAGACTGAAAAGCAAGAGGTCAGATGGCACCCTGGGACGTGAACCTTGTGTGGACAGAATAGATATAATTAATGCTCAGACATGAGGACAAATGAAATCTCTCTGATTCGGAGGCCAAGACTAGATACACCAACTGGAGCAGCACAGCATGAAAGCCAGCTGTTGAATTAAGAATCAACATCATATCACTCGGGACACTCCCATGAGCGCTCTGTCCCCATCTTTAGCAGCAAGCAAAGAGTTCCATTTCCAATGGTACCGGTAGCTGTCTGGTTGTACATTCGTCTCACCTTTCCCTTGAGTGTTGAGCATTGACCAGATCCCTTGGTAACTCCCTGCAGCGTCATTCTCCTCAGACCGTGATGATCTAACTGTGCCTCTGCACTGTTCGTGCACTCCGAAAGTGCCTTCACAACATCTAGCTTGTACATCAATTCACCACCATTCCAAGTTGCTAGAGTGAGCACCAAACAAAATAGTGCTTGGAAGCAGACCTGAGAACTCGTGGGTAAGCCAGACCTGCAGTGAAGATGATCTTGGAATTAACAGTGTATTTTAAATGCTTTTATGTTATTTTATAATTCTTGCATGCTCGTTACAGTTGGGAATACAGTGTGTTTTACAGCAGTGGAAAATAAGTTTCAACTTTTTTTTTTTAAACCCAGTGCATTGGTCCAAGTTTGGCTGGCATCTGTTGGAATAAATTTGTAGAGACCATAAATTTGCTTGTTGGATATTTATGGGGCATCGCCACAGGTGAAGGGAGCTGATCAGACAGTCAGCAGCAACTGGTGATCCAGTGACACGCAGTGTTACATGATAATGATGATACGGGGCACCAGAAGATTTCAAGCTCACTGTCATTTTTGTAACCCTTGCTGGAATAGATGATAGTCAGCTTTGGTTACTGAAGGAGAAGCTTGGTGGACAAATAGTATCCTGCTCTGTTGTGCCCTGTGTGGGGTGTTAAGGTTTGCTGTTTGTTCATTTCTCTGGTGCTGGTAGTATGCATCAGCTTCTTTGATGGCCTCAATGCTCTGATTCCCTCTTGGTTCTGTGGCTGTCTTGTAAATAAATATCTTGGCCTTATACATTATCTGTGTATCAGTCAAGGTGTGGGTTAGAGGTTACGGAATGTGTTTAACATTTCACAATCTTAAAGTACTAGAGTTCAATTTCCTTGGTGGATGCTGTATTTAAAAACAAACACTGCTTTTTAATCAATGGTACAGGAGTTGCACCGTGAAAGAGAGTGGGGCCTCACCACATATTTACTAAGACAGCAGTGGTGCTCTGTTTTATTGGGGAAATGACAGGTTTTTTCTTCTATCAGTCTAAGGTAGTCTTCCACTGACATGTAAGGTTTGAGGTGTAGGCAGATGGAAATATTTTAGGTCAATTTGGCATCATGGCAAGAAGGGACATCTGTTTTTGATTTAATTCAAGAACCGACATTACAGCACTCGGGCATTCCCATAAACGCTCTGTCCCCATCTTCAGCAGCTAGCGAAGAGTTCCGATACTAATGGTGCCAGGAGCATTCTGACTAAACGACTGTCTTGCCTTTCCTCTGAGCCTCGAGCATCTGCCAGAACCTCGTGTCACTCCCCGCTACATCAATCTCACCACACTGTGATATCAGTTATGTAAATGATGGGCAGTATTTGTTGTCAGTCGCGACATCCTAGCAGATCGGTCTGAACCACTTGTGCTCTTGTCTTCTGATACAGCTGCCATCTGTGTCCCCATGCTGATCGTACTCAGTAGGAGTTGACTGTCCCATCTTTGCACCGCAACCAGTTTCTGCACGCTCATCCTCATCATTGGCAGTATAGGACAGCAGACTAATCATGCTGCATGGGCAACATACGGTCTCTACAATACTGCCCAGGCTTTGTGCTATGGAGAGGAGGAACTTCATCCCTGGTCGTAATTGGTTTTGGGGTGTGTCTTGCTAGTCACACTCGCCATGGCCATGGGCTGTGAGTCCCATGCCTCCTCATAGTGCAGTATAACACTATCATCAGAAAGGTGGCAATTAGTCAAAATCAGACTGTGGAAAAAATATAATGACCAGTGCCAGATGGTATGGACTAAGACATAGAAAACAGTGTTCCTGGAGTGCTGCTGTTTTTAGTCTGTTCTGAAGTAATTTTGCTCTTTGATGTTGTAATAATTGTACTATTTCTATCTTCGTTTGGAATGTCATAAACAATTGCCTGTTTTATATCTATACAAATTGAAGAGTTCTGCTTGCCATTATGTTGACGTTTACTTTCACTGTAAATTGACATTTATATAATTAATGTAATTTGTCTTGTTTTAGTAAAAAGTGGAAGTCATTTTGTTTTAATTACTGAGCAAATGTTATGTATATGAATGAGAGATTTTCAAAATATAAACTACTTTATGTTCACTTTATACTTCCAGATAGCAATAGTCTAATCAATGTTGTTGGTTTCTAATCAACAAATGAAACCACATATTTATTATGATGACCTTTCTTAGATTGTGTCCTTATCAGAACTTTTATTACATAAAATTTAAAATTACAACATAGATAACAGTTTGAGATGAAATAATGTGAATTCTTTGTTATGGAATGTCAGGAATTTCGCTAGTTCTTTGATTCTTGTTCAAAGCATTTCATTTGTTTGGTAGGGTTGAAACTGGAATAAAGTAAAGTTTGCTTTATATACATGTGTTATTTCTTTAATGTTTGTATTTATTTCTGGAACTCTGACATCAGAATTTGGGCTGCTTATTTACGACTTGCATTTCTGAAAGAGAAACCCGTGTATTATTTACCAGCAAATCTTGGTAAGTCTTAACTCATTGTGCCCCACAAAGTTGATTCATACTTCCATGCTGTTCATCTCCAAGTTATGAATAGGTCCTCAGCCAAAAAACGCTTTCCTTTTGTACAGAAATGATTTTTTTTCGTCTACTGTCACCCTAAAGAGGCAGGTTGGCATGGTGAATTGTGATTTACCGTTAGGCTGCATCATCCGAACCATCCGGTTTTAACAAAACCTTAAATAGCCTCCTTTGTCAGCATGCTCAAAGGGCAGTGGTTCTGTTTTGTGGGGCCACAGAACCTACACAAGAAAGTTGTTGCATACTTTTTCGTATCTATGGAACATGGATCCTCATTTAATACATGCCAGGCCTTTTGTGCATAATTGACAATTATTGGGGAAAGGGAGGGGGGAGCACTGAGCTAAAATGATAAATCAGACTTGTTATACTTTTGAATATATTTAACAAGCCCTATGTTGATTTGTTAATTTCCTGTGTGGGGGGAGGGAATTATAGACTCACTGACTTCTAACAAACGTGGTAAAATATAACTACTGTTTAAAAAAAAAACAGTTATCCAGTGGCACTTTACTGCTAAAACAAAAAAGAAATATGCAGTTATTATATTATGTTCTATTAAGTAGCTGTGATTGTTAATGTTTTTTTAGTCGTAAAGGTGTATTCAGATGTATTTCCTTATAAAACCCTTTTTTCAATTGATCCCAACACCACAAAGCACAGTTTCAACACAACATTTAATACGAGAACATGGATAAGTAATTTGTCATGGATGGACAAGGTGTGAATCAAGGGATCCTTAAGTGGTCAACTGTGGGATTCAGTGAGTACGGTCTGAGGGGTGGATGCTGGCTCTATACAAAGGCAATGGATTAAGCCACTGTACAGTTCCACCGTGCAGGAGGTTACCTAAATCTTTGTCAAGGGTGTTGGCACAGAAAGAGCAGAGAGATTCAATGACCCTGTCATAGTTGCAGATGAATTGTGCCCACATTTTAAAGAAAATATATCAAACCAAATGAAAAGTATATCAGCAGGCCTCACAATATAACGAACACAAACAACATGTGAACGTTGCGTCTAGGGAGCCTTAATCAGCACACATAAATTAAACAATACCACACAACTTTTTAATGTGCTTAGAGAGGACGATCTTAGGTTAAGGGAATTTGAACCTACAACCAACAGAGCCTGGTGGTAGATTTTAGTACACGTTGACCCACGGGCACACCGACAAATAAATACATACAGGTTCTTTCCCCCCCCCCCCCCCAAAAATCATGTTATATTTAGCACTGGGAAAGAGCAGCCAGCAGTGAACGAGAACATCAGAATAAAAACAAAGAGCTATTAAAACGTGGAGCTTTGGGAGAGAACTAAGCAAGCTGCAGGGGACCAAGAGGTGAAGAAAACACGCTGGCGTTGGATAGGACACTATAATGTCTTTGCATTGTAACCTCCTGGGGCATATGAACAAAGGAAGACCAAAAAACGCATGGAGAAGAGAGCTGGAGAATGAAGTTAGAAAGAGAGATAGCAAAGGATAGAACGAGTTGGCGTGGGGTGGTTGAGGGCCTATGCTCCATTGGGGGCTGAAGAAGAAAAATTAGAATATGTATCAAGTTTCTCATATCTTGGCCTTATTTTCTTTGTGTGTATGTAGATGCATCCATCCGCTTCATTTTTCGACTGTGACATCTTTAGCAAATCAGTTTGTGTGTACACGTATCCAAATATTGGAAGGATACTGATTATAATGAGGTGAAGGGGGCTTTTGCTCTGACTGTTCTTATCAGGGATAATTCCTGTGACTGCCAGAACCGCACTAGATGAGTTTTAACAGCTAGTCCATAGTTCTTGTAGGAGAGATTCACACATCATTATCTCCGTTGTTTAATTCGTATGGCGTGTCTCACTTTTCTTGCAAGATGATTTCTACTTTTTCCAAATACTGTAGTATTTTTTAGAGGGGGAGGGGTGTCTTTCTTGAGAGTATTGTTCTTCTGACCCGGCAGCGTCTGCAACATGCTTTGTCCCAAACGTAATAGTGTTACTCTTTCTTTGGATCATGTTGCGTGGTTAACACACGATCTTTACAATGTTGTACACTTTGAGCTATGGAAAGGAGAAACTTTATTCCTGGCCTTCAATCCTTTGCTTCTCTATAACATTGATCAGAGGGCTGCGTGGTCTCAAAGATGGTGTCCGCCTCGAGTGCTAGAGGTTCTGGGTTCAATCCCCGGTAAGGGCTGGGATGTTTTTCACTTGGACTTCTGGTAATTTCCTCTGGGTAGTGAGATCGGACGCCCGTGTGCATTGTTGCGCACGTAAAAAATCTCCTGGCAGTTGGAAATCAAAAAGAGTAGCCTAACGGCGCTGCCCGGGCAAAATAAGGAGTTGAAAATCTACCCGAAGTATTTCAGCATCCTCGCCTCGACTGTCTCCACTGATGTTTGCAGCGGATGGGAGGCTGCTGTGGTGTTTTTATTGATCGTCTGAACAACAAAGTAGTTAAGGACAATTTGTTCTATATAGATAGCTATCACATGATAGCACCTGCAAGCAAGTCAAAGTGAAAATTATGAGAACATGCATCTTTCCCGTGACAGCGTATGAATGTAAGTCGTGCATTCTCACTCAGTCTTTGAAGAAGAAAATCGGAGCCTTTGAGTTGAAATGCTACAGAAAGATTGTTAGAATGCCATGAAAAAACTTGACATCCTGCACGATCTGAACATCAAGGAAAACTGGCTTGTAAACAGCATCCTCTCCTGAAATTTGGGGTATTTTGGACTTGTCAAGCGCCATGTTGGTCTGGTCAGAACGGTGATGGTGCATTTCTGGAAAACGAGGTCAAGGCCGACATTACAGATGCATTGACCATGAAGGCACACGGGGTTGCAGAATTAGCTCATCATCATCATCAGTCAGCAAGTCCTTTATAGAACGTCGCTCTCTTCACGGCACACCTGAAAATATCTCTTTCCCTAGCCAGTTCCCCAGCCCCATGCCCTTCCAGCGCCAAAGCATCTTTAATGTCCTGTATCCATATTCGCGGAGGTTAACCACTGCCTTGCCTTCCACAAACGGCACCCGTCATCACCGTCTTTCCAAACCACCGTGACGTTTAGATGTGGCCAAAATGCTTAAACTTTCGAGACAGGATGCTGTTTACGAGCCAGTTCTTCTTGATATTTGACTTGTGTAGAATGTTGATGTTTTTTCCTCTTCTTGATCCATGGTATTTTGAGAACCTTTCTGTAACATTTTATTCAAAAACTTCAACTTTTTCTTTCAGTGATTGAGTGAGAGTCGGGGAGACTCCATTTCCAGAACGCAGGAAACAACCCACCGAAGGTTGCCAACCGAAAAGACAGACAGCCTAGAAGCCAGCTCACCGACCAGAGGTACCAGCAAAAGACGCCCTATGCAATAAACGCGAGTATCGGACACACAGGAGATCCCTCATTCCCGTTCCAGGCCACCCCAGGCAAAAATGGCAGTCCTTTTCAGGGCTGCCTGATCCACTCCCAAAAACTGGAAACAGCCAATCAAACGTAGAAAAACCGCTAAGCCAGACCACGCTGACACGGCTGAAGCAGAGAAACCAAACTAAGGTGAAATTTAAAAAAAAAAATTAAAAAAAAACGAATTCAAGTTAAGATTGCCAAGAACTAGTCCTCGGGCGGCTTAAAGAGGACTAGTAATTTTTGTTTTCCGCAATCAGATTTAGATTCCAGGCGAGTGGGGGGGGGGGGGGGCACCCTGCCCGTCGTTCCCTGACGACTCATTAACTACAGGAGTAGCTATGCGCCGACGCTTACTGCATGATGCACCCTCGCATTTCATTCGACTGGCTTGCGTTCTCAGACCATGCAACCTTGTGAAGCTTTTCCCACATGTGCATGTCTAGCCCTGTCGTTGGGCAGCAATCACAATCCGGGGACAGGCATTAATGTCACCGTTAGTATCAGCCGAGTGACGCGTGCGAAATGCTCGCTTGATGCACCGCACACTTGCCAAGTATCCAGGTATGCTTAATAGTGTTACAGATCAAAGTCACCACTCCCGCCCAACAGCAATAAAGGACGCTGGATACACGTTGAACGTCAAAATATAATTAATGTATTTCAAAACCAAGACAATGAATTTCTATACTGCCACAGTCATTCCTACTGGCAAGGCAACACACACTCCGGGCTACTTCTACTGCCACCCTGTTCCGTGGTCAACAACGAGCAAACATTACCTGCTCGTGCAAACCCACTGCTCGTGAGTACGTGTCTGTCTCTATGACACCCATCCCTTGGGTACACTGTCACTAGAAATATCATACAGGCCGATGCACAATACCTTGTGAAGATTATCCAGACCTTCCGTCTGCGGCCTGACACGTACTTGAGATCTCCCATCTCACCACACGAGCTTCTGTCACGCTGGCCCGGCCTCTGCGGCATCTCTCGCCGATAGCCTGTATGCCTAACGCCAGCGTAACATGCGGGTGTGCAGGACTAGTCTGGCAACACCTAGACTAGAACATACATCACCGCATCCTTCCTCTCCGGGGACTTTGAGCCAACCGTTTTTCGCTCTCTTCACATTGCGTTCAATGTGTCCTGCACCGCACCAAGTGTTTACGTTTAATAATGAACTTCCCTTTCATATACCCATATATTGCACACAACACCGAGTTGGGTTCTTTATAACCCCTCCCCCTTTCAAATGTAACCAGAACAACTACCAACTCAGGCGCTACACACGAACTGATCTATGTCAAAGCAAGAGGTCGCCCCAGGAGAAAATGGACTGATGACATTAAAGAACTCTACATCGGCTTGGAATGAAAATAGTCATTGCTGTTCATCAAGCAATAGATCGCAAACGGTTTCTCCCCACGTCGCTTAACGGCAGAAATGGAAATTGATGATGATAATGACGACGACATTAACAGGTATGAACTTTTGATCAAAATGTTCTCTCTCACACACTCTCTCCATCTTCCGTAGCCTTATTTTTTTTTAATTCAATGACATTCAGCTATCATTTCCTTTGGACCGTCCTAGCGCCCCCACCCCATAATTTGACTGTGGCGGCAACCGACGCCCGAACTGTTTCCACGCCTTCTTCGGGGGCGGTAGCGCCCACCTTGGGGAAGAGTTGCCAAAAAACCTTCATTTTATGCCACACCCAGACCCAAAATATGCCAGAAAATGCCTAATAATGCTAGTAATAAAGCTCCAGATTGAATTCTTCACTGTCATCCTCACTGGAACCACTGGAAGATAACTTTTCGGATGTAAAATCTGTAAGCATTTTATCAGATCGGATGAAGTCTTTGCAACTCATCTATAATGATGGCATATTTCTTGTTTCGAAAATCATCAAGGTCATCCTTAAATGCAGACGATATAAAATTTTTTATTAGGTATACATATTTAGTTCTATGCAACCGTATGTGCTTCAATGTTCTCCCCTGACCAAGCGCTGTCATAATTTTACTTAGATAGATGCGTATTGCACAATGGTAGGTCATGCTTATAGCAAGTTGCAACTCTGTTGCCTTAACTTTATCATTACTTTGCTAAGCAGTGATTGTTGTAATAAGCTGTGACTGGCTTTTTGACGGAGTTTTCATCCTGTGTTTTTCGGATTTTTCATGATGTGATGTGATACTAATTCTTGCTGCAACAGTGCATTGACGCAGTTTACAATATGCTGCCTCTGATCCGTCTCAAGATCTTTTTAGCCGTGGGTATGTTTTCTTCAATGTCACAAGATGCTTTCCATTGGGGGGGGGGGGGGGGTGGAGGAGGGATGACGTGGCCATTTGTAAAAGTAAAATATATCACAGATAGAACTAGGTCTATATCCTCTCTATTTTCTGTCCTCAAGTAGTTTCTAAACAGTCTGAATCACTTGGTATCAGTGGTGTTTTTTTTTTATATTCCGCATTTATTCTAGTAGATTAACATAACTTACAGAGGGCTTTGGTTTATCGAAGTCACTATCCGTTTATAAAGACTTCTTCTTCGCTTCTTCACTTCCTCTTTTACCGCTGTGGGTGACGAGGGATATATAAGGTTCTATTTCTAGCTCTTCTGGCTGCCTCGACCATAGGCACATCGTGCTGTTGTAGAGTTTCTCTGATGTTATCCTTCCAAATTGTTCTTGGTCTACCCCGTGCTCTACGTCCTTCTTTTCTTTCCATGTATGATTTGTATGGTATGGTGTCACAAGGCATTCTCTCTAAGTGGGCAAACCATTTCACTTGCTGTCTTGGTATTTAATCCAGAATTGGTTCTGTGCCGACTTGTTCTCTTATGATCTCATTCCTGATCTTATCTCTTATGGTCACTCCTACAGCCCTTCTCAGACATCTCATTTCCGTGGTTACTAATTTTCTTTTATGGTTGGTTGTGAGTGACCATGTCTGGCACTGGTAGCACAGAGTTGGAATAAATATGCTTTGAATAAGATGTCTCTTTGTGCTGATTGGTATTGTCTTATGCTGTAAAAGGGGGGCTAGCTGTCCCAATACTTGGTTTGCTTTACTGCATCTAATGTTAATTTCTGTATCCAATTTTCCATCTTCGGTAAATGTAGTTCCCAGATATTTAAACTCAGATGCCTGTTTAATGCCTTTGTATTCTATTGCTATGTTTAGATCTGTCTTCTTTTTTCCTGTCTTTTCAGTGTTGATTCTCATATTATTTGTTTTACATTCTTCATTCATGGATGTTAGATGTTGTTGCAATTTCATGGCTGTATCTGCTATCAAGGCCTGGTCATCTGCAAAGAGTAATTTGTTGATCTTACTAAGATCTTCATTCATGGGCTTGGCATTCTTGCATATACTGTCGATGTAGGTGATAAACAGCAGTAGTGATAAGACACACCCCTGTCTTACTCCAGATGTCCCCGTGAAAGGATGAGATGTTCCCTGATTTATTCTAACTACACTTCTACAATCCCTGTATAAACTTTTGCACGCTTCGATGAGGTGTTCGCTTACTCCATATCTTGCCATTACTTTCCATAATAATTGTCTGTCGACTCTGTCAAATGCCTTCTCCGGGTCTACGAATGCCACAAATAAGTTCTTCTTGTATTAAATGTTCTTTTCTATTAACTGTTTAAGTGTGAAGATTGCATCTGTGCAGCTTCTATTTCTTAGGAAGACAACATACAATAATAGATGGCGCGAAACTCCGTTAGTCAGTACCAGGACATCACAAAAAAATTAAACTGAAATAAAGATGTCAACTGTAGGTCTACACTGCTTTTAGTAAATCTGCGTTTTTCTAACAGAGGAACCATAAAGAAAATGTAAGCACACCTTGATAAGAAAAGCCAGGATAAACCCAAATATGCCAGTTTATTATATTACCGGTTTAATTTCAAATATGCCAAATTTATTTAATCTGGCATCATTAATGCCAATATGGCAACTCTGCTTTAGGGGAAAACGCTGTCAGACGAACCGGAGATAAAAACAATTTTACTTTACAACTTGAAGAGTTCGTATTTTAGAAGGAACAGCAATGTCCGATTCCAATGTACAAAGGAGGTGTTAGTCAAACAGTTAGGCGATAATAGATTTAACCATATTTTATAATAGCAATACATTTGAGCAATGTGTAGTGAGTAGATTGTGGTTTAAGCTATTCATTATCTAAAAAAATGAAGGGCAGCAAATATCAAAACGATGCAGATACTACTAACAATAACATCATGGGTGAAAGTTCGGTGGAGGAGAGCCAGAAAAATGAACACAGACAACAGTCGAGGAAATTGAGCAAGTTCAGGAAGAACTTGAGGCAGAAATCCGTAGAGGATAAAGTTATACCATCCAAGAAATGGGAGTTCTTGGAATCATGGCAGATCTTAAGAGAGGAAAGTTTTATGTCAATTTTGTAAGTCTTTGAAATAATTAGTAGTTTATCACGTTAAATATTATTATTATTATTTTAGAATAAAGAATAAATTATTCTTCTGACATCATTTTTAGGTCTGGCATATGGTGCCAAACACACATTTTTAGAGACCAAAGATGGTTGATGTTGTCAACATCACAACAGCTACCTATACTTGTCCTTTTTAGACTGGGTCCACCTAGGAGTCAAGGTCATTCACTAATATTAGTGATATTAGTTTAAAAAAATTAAATAGTGTAAAAACGTTCAAATCTGGTTCCTTTCTCAATCTGTAAATTTTTGCTTTCAATTAAATAAGATGAAGCAGACACCCCCCCCCCCCTTCCAACTCACGCATATAGAAATAGAGAATTTGACATCTGCCATCTTTGACAAGGATCCCAGATATAAATTAGCTAGGAGATGGGAATTTGAAAGGTGAATAGGCCACTGCGCAAGCTAGATTTCAAAATTAGAGAAATATCCTATCAAAAATAAGTTATATCATGTGTGATTCTGGTACACAGGCTTTTAAATTCTGTCTAGATTCTTGCTTCATATTCTCCCTGTGTGAATGATGAATTAAGAATTGACCTCACAGCACTCTAGACCCCCCATTAGCGCTCCATCCCCATCTTCAGCAGCAAGCGAAGAGTTAAAATTCCTATGGTACTAGTCTAATTGTATATCCGTGTCGCCTTTCCCCTAAGTGTCGAGTGTCGGCCAGATCCCCTTGTAACTCTTCTCAGTGCTAGTCTCCTCAGACCATAATGATATATCACTTGCTCCCAAACGGCCCTCACAACATCCAGCTTGACATACATCAGTTCAACACCAAGTGGCGCAGAACTGGCCAGTCTGTCTGCTCATTTCACAACACACCAGCATGACCTGGAGAAAATATCCAAAGGATGCTAACTACCCGGGAACTTCGAAGTGATGCTTGCCAGTCTGTACTGAGCATGCCTGTCTCCACCTTTCTCAACATGCTCTGTGAGTCAGTTACAATCATGCCGTGTGTGTACAGCTGATTCTCAAGCCAGCGGAAGGCATCAGTGACTGCCTCCACCTCAATTTTCAAACTAGACGTTGTGATATCATATGCCATAAGCTTTGTTTACCTGTGTGAACGAGACACAGTAGACAGTGATGCGTAATAAATGACTACAGGGACATTATTATCTTGTGGTATGCTGGTCCTGATTTGCTGTGCACATAATTACAAGAGTCTCATATCTCGATAATGCTGGGCGGGTTCTGCAATGTCCCGTAAAGGATGCGCAACTAACAAAATTAAAACCATCTTGTTTTGTACCTCACATTGACCAGCTCTAAATTCCAGGGAAAAGTTCTGGCTGTTTTTCCACTTCTGGACTGTGGTGTTTTTCTGGCACTTGAGTGTTATCTGCACATCTGTTTGACAGATCTGACTTATTTTGGGATTCTCTGCCTTTTTGGCAGATTCACCACAACTTCAAAGGAAAAGTTGGTCTTGTCTGTGTTGGCTGGCTCATGAGCTTGTTTCAAACAATTTAAGTCTCTGTGTCTGTTCCAGGGCCCCATTGTGGGGAGAAAAGAATAGACCCACCGCCCCCAATAAGCAGTCAGAGTGCATCTGCCTGAGAGATAAGGAACCAGCAGTTTGCATACATGTAAGCTAGATCTGTAAAACGGATGTGCATGCAAAGCTCAGGTTCTGGAACAATACTGAATTCCTGAAGTGGATAAACAGCTAGAACTTTACCCTGGAGTTTACAGCCAGTGAACACGAAGAAGAAGAAGAAGAAACATTAAAGCTGTCTCACTCTACTTAACACAAATAGACGACCACCTAGATGAATCTCATTTGCTGCTTGTGATTGTATTTCAGAGTGGCCTGGGGAAAGGAGAGAGGGTTCTATTTCCTGGGAGTGTTCTGTCTGCTGATGTGTGCTGTTTTGTTCACTCTACAAGCTTTCATGGCATTTAGGTCTTATCAGGTAAATTCAATATTTGATCTAGTTATAGATCTTGTTCACAATATTCATTTAGCATTATATCTAGGTTGGCGCCTGTGGCTTAGGTGTTGCGAATGAACTTCAAAATGCAGGGGTGCCGGGTTCAATCATAGCTGTGGACGTTTTGTCTTGCATTCGTTTCGGCAACGGTAGCGAGAGCTGACCATTTAGCAAGCAGTGGCAAACTACTGAATGTAAAGTGTGCCTAGAAAAACCACAGTGGTAAAAAACAAATGCTGTGGTTGGTTCCGCAATGTTCTGTAAAGGATACGCAACTAACTTAAAGAAACTGACTTTATCCCAGCGTAGGTTCGAGGACCCCATTGTAGGGAGAAGAGAACAGGTACTGCTCCTTACAACGCATGTTGTAAAAAGTGAATAATTAGGAGTTTACTGAAATCAGATGTATTGGGAAAAGGCACAGATGTCACAGCCTAGCTGAAAACCACAAACACAATGTGCCAACAACCTTTTTAAGGGGCGAATGAAGAAGGAGATGTCTGGCTTTAGATCATGTGTATTTGATAGTCAGCATTCATTTAAATCATGTTCACTTTCTGTAATGAACATTATATCTGGCTCTAGATCATGTTCAGTTTATGTACTGATCTTATTTTATATCATATTCACTTCACACAGTCAGCATTA
Organism: Candidula unifasciata; assembly: GCA_905116865.2. Taxonomy (NCBI): domain Eukaryota; kingdom Metazoa; phylum Mollusca; class Gastropoda; order Stylommatophora; family Geomitridae; genus Candidula; species Candidula unifasciata. The sequence continues at coordinate 70,654 of CAJHNH020000822.1, read as the reverse complement.
TATCTTATGTCAGATAATGTTCACCTATTACAGTCAACATTTGAATTAAGTTTGGTCATGTTACATTGCCATCCTCCATGAGTTACATTGCCATCCTCCATAGGTTACGTTGACATCCTCCATGTCATTGACATTCTCCATGGGTTACACTGACATCCTCCATAGGTTACATTGACATCCTCCATAGGTTTAATTGACATCCTCCATGGGTTACATTGCCATCCTCCATGGGTTACATTGCCATCCTCCATGGGTTTCAGTAACATCCTCCATGAGTTACATTGATATTCTCCATGGGTTACACTGACATTCTCTGTGGGTTACTTGACATCCTCTTTGGGTTACATTGAAATCCTCCATGGATTACATTGACATTCTGTGGGTTACTTGACATCCTCTATAGGTTACATAGACATCCTCCAAGGATTACATTGACATTCTCTGTGGGTTACTTGACATCCTCTATGGGTTACATTGAAATCCTCCATGGATTACATTGACATTCTGTGGGTTACTTGACATCCTGTATGGGTTACATAGACATCCTCCATGGATTACATTGATATTCTCTGAGGGTTACTTGACATCTTCTATGGGTTACGTAGACATCCTCCATGCGTTACTTGACATCCTCTATGGGTTACATTTAAATCCTCCATAGGCTACTTAGACATCCTCCATGGGTTACTTGACATCTTTGCTGGTTTTGACATTTATCATTGACATCCTGCATGAGTTTTATTGATATCCTCTGGGTTTCATTGACAGATGCTGCATCAGATCACCACAAAGAGACACATTCCAGACACCCTCTACCAGATCTACTTTGGCGGCCATGACTGGGCTCTGGACCTGGACAGGGTAGACTTACGGGCCAACACCTCTCTCTTTATGCACTGATGGATCTGGATTGGGTGCCAGGTTGATGTGCAACTCTCTGTTCATGCACTGGTGGATCTGGACTGGGTGCCAGGTTGATGTACTACTCTCTATTCATGCACTGATGGATCTGAATTGAGTGCCAGGTTGACCTGCAAGTCTCTGTTCATGCACTAATAAATCTGGATTGGGTGCAGTTTGATATACAGACTCTTTATTTATGCACTGAAAGAGCTTGTCTGTGTCATGAATAGGTATAAACATTTCTGTTTAATTACTGAAGAAGCTGCTGTGGGTGACATATACTATTATTTCTCTTTTTGTTTTGACCTTAACCATGTTATTTTTTGTGTATATGCAGTGCTTTTATTTATACTTGGATCATGTGGAAAATTTATTGTTTAATCAGTACTTCAATGCCTTGTATACTCACTTACCATGCAATAATCTGGGAGTTTATTTCCCTGTAGTGACAGGACTAGTGTGGGCCCAGCTTAGAAAAAATACACCAGAGACTGGTTTTGAATGTTCAGGATGGGAAGGGCTGCGAGAAATTTGGAGGTCATCCTACCGTGTGGTTTACTGATTTAAGAATTAGCATCACAGTACACAGTCATACCCATAGATGCTTCATCTCCTGCAGCAAATGTCTTAAGGGGCAGATGATGTTTGGATATTTACACCATTCACAGACTGTGCACAATTACCTGAAAAATTAGCCTGTTACAATTGGTAAAACATTTAATTGAGGTTGCCTTTGTAGACCAGACCAGAAGATTTTGCAGGCCTTATATGACCCACTAGAAGTCAACAGGCAATCAGTAGTTTCATGAGTTTTTGTGTGGTGGCATAAGTTACTGTTTATTAATGGAAATTGGTGCCTTGATTGAAAATGAGAACTTTGAAAGGATTTACAGATGACTGACAAACTGGGACTGACTAACTAGCTGGGATTGACTAACTAAGACCAGCTAGGAGTGACTGACTAGGACTAGTTGGGACTGATTAACTAAGACTAGCTAGGGCTGACTAACTAAGACTAGCTGGGACTGACTAAGACTGGGGGCCACTGACTAAGTCTAAGACTAACTGCCACTGACTAAGACTGGCTACTACTAACTAAGCCTAAGACTAGCTGCCACTGACTAAGTCTAAGACTAGCTGCCACTGACTAAGACTGGCTGCCGCTAACTAAGTCTAGGACTAGCTGCCACTGACTAACTAAGAATGGCTGCCACTGACTAACTAAATCTAGCTGCCACTGACTAACTAAGACTGGCTACCACTGACTAACTAAGACTGGGGGCCACTAAGTCTAAGACTAGCTGCCACTGACTAAGTCTAAGACTAGCTGCCACTGACTAAGACTGGCTGCCGCTAACTAAGTCTAGGACTAGCTGCCACTGACTAACTAAGACTGGCTGCCACTGACTAAGACTGGCTGCCACTGACTAAGACTGGCTGCCACTGACTAAGTCTAGGACTAGCTACCACTGACTAAGTCTAGGACTAGCTGCCACTGACTAAGACTGGCTGCCACTGACTAACTAAGACTAGCTGCCACTGACTAAGTCTAGGACTAGCTGCCACTGACTAAGACTGGCTGCCACTGACTAACTAAGACTAGCTGCCACTGACTAACTAAATCTAGCTGCCACTGACTAACTAAGACTGGCTACCACTGACTAAGTCTAGGACTAGCTGCCACTGACTAACTAAGACTAGCTGCCACTGACTAAGTCTAGGACTGGCTGCCACTGACTAGACTAGCTGCCACTGACTAAGTCTAGGACTAGCTGCCACTGACTAAGACTGGCTGCCACTGACTAACTAAGACTAGCTGCCACTGACTAACTAAGACTGGCTGCCACTGACTAACTAAATCTAGCTGCCACTGACTAACTAAGACTGGCTACCACTGACTAACTAAGACTGGGGGCCACTGACTAAGTCTAAGACTAGCTACCACTGACTCAGACTGGCTGCTAACTGTCTAGAACTAGCTGCCTTTGACTAACTAAGACTGGCTGCCACTGATTAAGACTGGCTGCCACTGACTAAGACTGGCTGCCACTGACTAACTAAATCTAGGACTAGCTACCACTGACTAAGTCTAGGACTGGCTGCCACTGACTTTCTAAATCTAGCTGCCACTGACTAAGTCTAGGACTAGCTGCCACTGACTGACTAAATCTAGCTGCCACTGACTGACTAAATCTAGCTGCCACTAACTAAGACTGGCTGCCACTGACCAAGTCTAAGACTAGCTGCCACTGACTGACCTAAGACTAGCTGCCACTGACTGACCTAAGACTAGCTGCCACTGACTGACCTAAGACTAGCTGCCACTGACTAAGATTAACTAAGGCTAGCTGCCACTGACCCACTGACTGACTAAGACTAGCTGGCACTGACTGACTCACTGAAACTGACTTGTTACATATTTGTCTCATTCAGTTCTATTTGTATACCTGTAGCAAAATGTGTGTGTTAAGTGGATAAAATGCTTTTGAAATGTATGGTTGACATGTCTGTATTGTATGATAATTATGATCTGTATGAATATCTACTCATGAAATATTGTATTTCAGTGAATTGTGTGTTGTTTGAGCCATGATGCCACAATAGTTAGTTCACTGACATTGATCTGGATTCAGCTTCCAGTGGAAAGAAAGTAAGAGGGTGGCCTAGATGGGTCTCAAAGGTGGGTTCAGCTTCCAGTGGAAAGGAAGTGAGAGGGTGGCCTAGATGGGTCTCAAAGGTGGGTTCAGCATCCAGTGGAAAGGAAGTGAGAGGGTGGCCTAGATGGGTCTCAAAGGTGGGTTCAGCTTCTAGTGGAAAGGAAGTGAGAGGGTGGCCTAGATGGGTCTCAAAGGTGGATTCAGCTTCCAGTGGAAAGGAAGTGAGAGGGTGGCCTAGATGGGTCTCAAAGGTGGGTTCAGCTTCCAGTGGAAAGGAAGTGAGAGGGTGGCCTTGATGGGTCTCAAAGGTGGGTTCAGCTTCCAGTGGAAAGGAAGTGAGAGGGTGGCCTTGATGGGTCTCAAAGGTGGGTTCAGCTTCCAGTGGAAAGGAAGTGAGAGGGTGGCCTAGATGGGTCTCAAAGGTGGGTTCAGCTTCCAGTGGAAAGGAAGTGAGAGGGTGGCCTAGATGGGTCTCAAAGGTGGATTCAGCTTCCAGTGGAAAGGAAGTGAGAGGGTGGCCTAGATGGGTCTCAAAGGTGGATTCAGCTTCCAGTGGAAAGGAAGTGAGAGGGTGGCCTAGATGGGTCTCAAAGGTGGGTTCTGCTTCCAGTGGAAATGGAGTGGGAGGGTGGCCTAGATGGGTCTCAAAGGTGGGTTCTGCTTCCAATGGAAATGGAGTGGGAGGATGGCCAAGACGGGTTTTAAAACTGAGACTGGGTTTACCTTCCAACAGAATGGGAGTGGAGGATGGCCTAGACGGGTACCAAAACTGGCTTTAGCTTCCTAAAGAGAATGAGTGGGATAATAGCCTAGTCAGATCCTAAAAACTGAGACTGGGTTTAGCTTCCAATAGAATGGGAGTGGGTTGATGGCCCAGATGGGTCCCAAAACTTTGAATTCAGCTTCCAATAGAATGGGAGTGGGTTGATGGCCCAGATGGGTCCCAAAACTTTGAATTCAGCTTCCAATAGAATGGGAGTGGGTTGATGGCCCAGATGGGTCCCAAAACTTTGAATTCAGCTTCCAATAGAATGGGAGTGGGTTGATGGCCCAGATGGGTCCCAAAACTTTGAATTCAGCTTCCAATAGAATGGGAGTGGGTTTGATGGCCCAGATGGGTCCCAAAACTTTGAATTCAGCTTCCAATAGAATGGGAGTGGGTTGATGGCCCAGATGGGTCCCAAAACTTTGAATTCAGCTTCCAATAGAATGGGAGTGGGTTGATGGCCCAGATGGGTCCCAAAACTTTGAATTCAGCTTCCAATAGAATGGGAGTGGGTTGATGGCCCAGATGGGTCCCAAAACTTTGAATTCAGCTTCCAATAGAATGGGAGTGGGTTGATGGCCCAGATGGGTCCCAAAACTTTGAATTCAGCTTCCAATAGAATGGGAGTGGGTTGATGGCCCAGATGGGTCCCAAAACTTTGAATTCAGCTTCCAATAGAATGGGAGTGGGTTGATGGCCCAGATGGGTCCCAAAACTTTGAATTCAGCTTCCAATAGAAAAAAAAAGAAAGGGGGGTGTATGGGGGAATGGCCTAGATGGATACTAAAACTGGGTTCAGCTTCCAGGGGAAAGAAAGTGGGAGGATGGCTTAGATGTGTCCTGAAACTGATTTGAAAGTATTTGAAAAAAGTGAAACACTCAAATAAGGTTGAGTTTTCTAAATGAATGAATAAATAACCGTTGAGTATAATGTTTCATGTGAGAGTTCACCAGATTCACATCTGCTGGACTATTTTGTGAAGTGATTAAAGCTGCATATATCAGAGTAGTTCTGAAATATTATAGCTGTAAAAGGTGTGGTAGTGTTTCAAGTATTAGATCAGTAAGAGATTTTTTTTTTTATACTGTTAATGCCAGGTGAGTTCTTTGTGTGGTAGGATAGTTTGTAAAAGTAGGAAGAGTAAAAGAATGTCATACTTTTTGTGTGTGTTAGTGCAGTCTGAGTGTGACAGAAGTTCCGTAGTGTGACATGAATTTTTAGCAGTTGTGAAGCACTTTGGGAACCAGTGAACAGTGGTGAGGTGCAGATAGATCATTATCAGGGAATCTGTCCGACGCTCAACACTCAAGGGAAGGATGAGACGAATAAACAACCAGATGGTTACTGGTGCCATCGGAATTGGAACTCTTTGCTTGCTGCTGAAGATGGGGACGGAGCACTTATGAAAGTGCCCCGAGTGCTGTGATACATATTCTTAATTCAACAGCAGATGTGAAGGGGTAAGAGTGTGACAGATTTCTCAGCATTTCACAGTAGTAAGAATTAATAAGTTATTTGCAGTTACATCCACAGCGAGTGAGTTACCACATAGTTGCTCCATTCTGATGCCAACAAAAAACACATAATGCCTTTTGCTGTTGCCTGTGAAAAAAATTAAAATAGCAGTCTCGGCAAAGCCAGTAACACACACACACATTAAAAATAATCTGTAGTTGATGTTTTCTGTATTGAAGCAAAATGACCTTTGTTATATGTTTTAAGGGTTTTTAAGGAAATTGCCAAAATGGTTGATTGTTAAGGAAAGGTTGGCTATTTTTTGTGTGTATGCTAGGGGAATTTGTTACACAGAGTTTAACTATTTTTTGTTTGTATGCTAGGGGAGTTTGTTATAAAGAATTTGAGTATAAGCATGTTTTTTTAAATGAATGCTAGAGAAGTTTGTTATGAGGAGTTTAAGTATAACTATTTTTGTTTGTATGCTAGGGGTGTTTAAATATAAAGAATTTGGGTATAAGTATTTTTTTATGTATGCTAGAGATATTTGTTATGAAGATTTTAAGTAACTATTTTTGTGTGAATGCTAGGGGGGTTTGTTATAAAGAGTTTGAGTATAACTATTTTTTTGTTTGTACACTAGGGGAGTTTAAGTATAACTATTGTTGTTTGTATGCTAGGAGAATTTGTTATAACACATTTGTATAAACACTTTTGTGTGTGTGTATGTGTATGCTAAGAAAGTCGGCGTTCATGATTTAGGCACTGCGAATGCTATTCAAAATGCATAATGTTCGACCCCAGCTGCAGCTGATTTGCCAGCAGGCCATTTCTTGTTGGTTTTAACGGTGGCACTGACTGCTGACCATTCAGAAGCAAAGGCAAACTTCTGAAAAACTGCAACAGCGAAAAAATGCTGGGGTTGGTTCTGCAACGTCCTGTAAAAGAAACTCAACAAACTTTTATGTTAAGGGAGTTTGTTATTAGCAGTTTGAGTATAACTATTTTGGGGAGGGGGGTAGGCATGCTAGGGGAGTTATTTGAATTATAGGATAGTTTATTATGAAGAGTGAACAAAACCATTTTTTTAAAAAATGTGCTAGGACAGTTTGTTTCGAAAAATTTGAGTATGATTTTTGTGTATGCTAGAGGGGTTTGTTATGAAGGGTTTTAGTTAAGTGCTCTGTTGTTGAGAGCAACAGATTTTCTTTATGTGCTAGTGATTTTATTCAAAGAGTAGATCCCTATTGTTACAGAGAGTGTTCTCTGTTTAACACACCAAGAACATGTTCTTATTTGAATGTTACAAAAGTTAGGTAGTTGAATTGACATGTTTTTGTAATGGAAATTTGTTGTTAAGAATGTAACTGATGATCTATATATGCAAGGAAAAGTTTAATTGGTAATTTTCATGTCTTCTGTAATTTTAAAGAGTCATGTAAACTGTTGTTAAACTCCCCAAAACATTCAGTGAAACTATCTTTTAATTCTTCATTTAAGACAAAAAAAGTTTCAGTAGTAAGAATTTAAAGTAAAGTTTCACTGAGTTTTTTGTAATTTTTTTTTCATTTGTTGGGGATGGGTGGTTATTCCTTTTAATGGAAGAAGTTATGGAAAGTTGAATATTTATTGAATATTTAATCTGTGTTTAAAGTGTTGTATTATGACTTATACTATTGGTGTCTATCAGGATATTTGAAATGGGAGGAGGGGGGGGGGGAACGGGAGTGGGGGCATAAGCACCTTTAGTAAGTTTGACCGCATTTGTAATGTTTTCATTACATTATTTAGAGTATACATAATAACACATTGATTAATAAATAATATAAAAAAATAATCAAATCAAACAAGTAATATTTTGAACTGAACAGACTAGGAAGATGAAGAAGGAAGGGAAAGATCGAAAGAGAAGCCCCTTAGGTGAACAGACTACACAAAACATTAGGGGAGGAGAACTGAATAAATAAGCTTCACCTCAGGTAAAAAAACAACAGATTAAACTATACCTTAGGTAAGAAGACCTGAACAGACTATACCACACCTTAGAGGAGAAGATGTGAACAGACTATACCACACCTTAGGGGAGTAGATGTGAACAGACTATACCACACCTTAGGGGAGTAGATGTGAACAGACTATACCACACCTTAGGGGAGTAGATGTGAACAGACTATACCACACCTTAGGGGAGTAGATTTGAACAGACTATACCACACCTTAGGGGAGTAGATGTGAACAGACTATACCACACCTTAGGGGAGAAGGTGTAAACAGACTATACGGGCATGGCCATTGAGTTAACCGTATGTGTCGATTCCTCCCCACCAAATATATGGTTGACACATTCCGTTTCTGGGGACAGCTTTTATCTAGTTTGCTCTCTAGACAGTTGCAGTTCCCTGCTGATGAGATTCTGTCTTCCTGAGTGAACCACCGTGATCAAAACATTGCGAAGGCAGCGTGGTCGAGGCTGCCAAAACTATCAGTCATTATCCCGCCCTGACACAGCACAACCACAATACACGCTGTTCCCGCGGAAAAACACTTAGTATCCTTCATTGGAAATGCACATAAAATAGCAGTTCATGATTATGAAACAGAATAATCCGAGAGAATTGACAGCCAGCGAAAATAAACACAGCTGCTATCCGCCATTTTGAAAACGGAAGTCCCCTAAACAGACTATACTAAACCTTAGGGGAATAGTTGTGAACAGAATATACCACACCTTAGGGAAGTAGATGTGGACACTCTATACCACACCTTAGGGAAGTAGATGTGGACACTCTATACCACACCTTAGGGAAGTAGATGTGGACACTCTATACCACACCTTAGGGAAGTAGATGTGGACACTCTATACCACACCTTAGGGAAGTAGATGTGGACACACTATACCACACCTTAGGGAAGTAGATGTGGACACTCTATACCACACCTTAGGGAAGTAGATGTGGACACTCTATACCACACCTTAGGGAAGTAGATGTGGACACTCTATACCACACCTTAGGGAAGTAGATGTGGACACTCTATACCACACGTTATGGAAAAGTGAACAAAACACCGTGGGGAAAAAGATGAGAACAGACTTTACCACACCTTAGGTAAAAAGACCTGAACAGACTATACCACACCGTAGGGGAGAAGATGTAAACAGACTATACCACACCTTAGGTAAGAAGACCTGAACAGACTATACCACACCTAATGGAGAAGTGAAAAAACCCACACCATGAGGAAGAAAATGTGAACAGACTATACCACACCTTAGGGGAGATGATATGAATGGTCTTTACCATACCGTAGGGGAGAAGATGTGAACAGACTATACCACACCTTAGGGGAGAAGATATAAACAGACTATACCTCACCCTTCCTTAAGGGAGACGACATGAACAGACTATACTGCACCTTAGGGGAAAAGATATAAACAGACTATGCCTCACCCTTCCTTAAGGGAGATGACATGAACAGACTATACCACACCTTAAGGGAGATGACATGAACAGACTTACACCTTAAGGGAGATGACATGAACAGACTACACCTAACATAAGAAGTGAACAAACTGCACCTTAGGTAAGAAGTGAATTTACAGATAAGGGAAAAACAATGCTGTGCGAGTATGTTGTTGGCATGGTCCATTTACTGTCTGTCTGCTTTGTCATTATAATGGTGACCTTGTATATTTCTTGGATAATATTCTAAAGTGATAACTCTACACATGTGAGAAGTCTTGCATCATAAATTTATATCACATAAGAATGAATGTGTTAACACAGCCAGTAATTCCATACAGAAATTAGAGAATTCTGAATAAATGTCATGATAAACACCCCACCCCCTCAATACACACACTCTCTGCCATTATATTTTAATCTTGCAATACAAACACTATCAGGTACCATATTCTTCTTCAGCATTCCAATCCCTTGAAGTTCATTGCTGCAGATATCACCCGCCTCCATTCATCTCTCTGGCTAGCCTTCTCTTTCCAGTTGGTAACACCAAGTGTTTGCAGGTCTGTCTGGATATTATCTCTCCATCGTCGTCTTGGTGTCCCTCATGGTCTACGACCATTCATCTCCCTGGTGTATACAATTTTTACTTCTCTGTCATCTGACATTCTTTCAATATGCCCCAACCATTTCAGTCTATTAGCTCTCACGATGCCAGTGATCAGTGGTGATTTAAACATAACGAATTTCGTTGTTGCTTCTTACTCTCCATTCACCTCTGTTTGCATCTTTGATGGACCAAAGATTCATCGTGAGACTGTTTTTAAAAACCTGTAATAAAGCTTCATGTCTTTTAGTTGTGCTCCAAGTTTCAGAGCCATATAACACGACTGGTCTATACTCTATTGTAGGGCTATTCAAATGGCGGCTCGCGGGCCAAATCTAGCCCGCCGAGGCCTAGCAAGTAGCCCGCCGAGGCCTAGCAAGTGGCCCGCCGATCGTTGCCAAAATAGCGAAATGAAGTTATTAAAAGAACAAACATTAAATCAATCAATGTTTCTGAATATTCTTAAAAAAACCAGTCGTGTCAAATGTGTCAACTGGAAGTGTTTTTAGGAATCTGTAAATACGAAGGTACAAGGAAACCGGCATAGGAACAAAAAAAGTAATTATATCAGGGTGAGAGTTCATTCCCAGTTCACTCAAATATTAAAACCCGCCTGTTTGAAGCCAGATAATAAGATAGGCTGGAAAGAACCAAGTAACAAGCCGGAAGGCCACCGCTGCACTGGACATTCAATGAAGGTGAGATATTTATTGGACAGGAGGCGTACGGAAATACCAACATGGTCCTGACAGTTAGAGCTTAGATTACAGACAATCTCTTCTTAATGAGCGCCACGAACTAATGACATTCGATGCAGCAGAGCATCAGATACTGGACACTGATCTTGTTATCAGATTATAACGTCCAGAAGAACGTTCAGTCACAGTCACAGTCAGACGTAGATTGTCGGACGCGATTATACATTAACGAACTGAATCAGTAACAGTGTTTTAAATTATCTACTTTTCATAATTTAGTTTAATACTTGATGCTATGGCTAGCACTAGTAAGTGGGAATGTGAAAATCGTGCATTCAGCAGTGACTGGACACTGAAATATTTATTTATATCACCAACGCTGCCTAATTTGAAACCAGTATGCTTGCCATTTTATTTCTTCAACACTGGACTCGGCAACCTTAACCGATCGAATGATATTATTATTTTATAAAGCTTCAGAATAATTTAAACAACGGATTTGACGACTGCAATTTCCCAAACAATGTAATGTTATTTGTACGGGATCCTTTTAAAATCCCTCCTGCGTGTGATTTTTGTTCCAGTGCTAAGAAGTTGATATTCTCTGTCGATGAAGGTTCTGTGCAGTTAGAACTTGTGGATATGCAAAGTTCCAGCGCAGTGAATGAAGATTTTCAAGTAAGTGGTACAGTCAAGTTTTGGAACGAGAGGATTCAACAAGAGCAGTTCCCTAATGCTAGAAAACTTGCTGTATTCATACTCACCATGTCTGGCTCAACTTGCACTTGTGAATCAAGCTTCTCACACATAAATGTCATCAAGTCAAATAGTCGAAGCTCACTGAGAAACGATAGGCTGCAGGACTGCATGAGAAGTGCTCTAACTTCTCACCAGCCAAATCTGGCAAAATTAGCTAAAAAAATCAGCATTTCCCATTAATTACATTATGTATCATTATACCTTTCGGTTTCTTCTGCAGAACATAAAACCAACTGGACAGTTATTATAAAGAATGTCGCAAGAGTTGACTAATTAGGAGCTTTCTTCGAAGTTGGAGTATATCTGCCTGAGAGCCAAGGAACCTAGTCTGCATGCAAATGAGTAAGACGTGTAAAACGGATCTGTACGCAACACTCAGTTTCTGGAACGGGACTAGAGTCCAGAAGTAGACGTACAACCAGAACTTTCCGCTGGAGTTTACAGCCGGTGAATACAGAGAAGAAGAAGAATTAAATGTGAGTATTAATTAATCAATACAGAAGATTGTAGTACACTTTACATTATAATGGTTTACAACACTGCTTCGTTTAAATTGGCTACGTCCTAAGCGTAATAGTTTTTGAGTGAATTAAATCTACAGATTGACAATGTTGTCAATTGTAGTGTGGGCTCGGGCGACCACTGGCCCGCGACGGTCTCCATGTTCAAAATTTTGGCCCGTGAGCAAACTTAGTTGAATAGCCCTGCTCTATTGTGTAGGTACCATATTATTGTCTTAAAATACGAACACTCTCAGGTACCATAATCTTAAAATAAAAACACTCATGTACCATATTTAATCCAGCAGGTATGTGACCTAGACGTGATCAGTCACGGAAAAGAATGGACGAATACACCAGTAGACATGCATAGCTTCTTTAAGGTTGTCTTCACACTCGGAAGGTACTGCCGGGATCACATTCCTGCGGCCGTAGGCACAGAAGTAAGGGAACTGATAGATCAGCATTCAGACCCAGAAGATATCATCATCTACACAGATGGATCCGTGAAGCGTGGATCAAGGTCAGCATGGGCATACACAGCGCAAAGAAGGGGGAAAACAATACAGGAAACAATACCCCCATACATATTTCAGCGGCGCTTACCAGACAACCACATCAAGCCTGACCATGGAAATAGCTGCTGCTTCTAGAGCTTTAGCTTGGGTATCTGAGCAAACGGCAACACAGGCAGTTATTGTATCAGACTCCATGAATATGCTTCAGAAGATAGCAACAGGCAGTATGCGCTCTGAATGGGTAGAAAGCATTCGAAAATCGAACTTAACCTCTGTAACCTGGATCTACACACCGTGTCATGCGGGCGTAAAGGGAAATGAGCGAGCCGACCAACTGGCAAGCACTGAAATAAGGATTGCAGAAAAAAGCATGGACAGAGCAGATATCGTCAACGCTGTGCGGACTGGGCTAGTGGATAATGAGGAATACTTGACACTAACACGATTGTGTGACATGGGAGTAAAGCTTGGTGGAACACATCTTTGCCATCTTCGAGGCCGAGATAGGAGACAATATAACCAGCTTCTCATGGGAACAATTAGTAGAAGTACTTTGAAATTAAGAGAATTGAACATGCATGGGAGTGCCCAATGTGCAGTGACGTGGTAACAGAAAATAACATAACGTCTTGTAGGGAGTCGACAGTCCGAAACCCAAATTAAAGGTGTCTCCTTCATACCAAAGAACTGCATGTTTGTTCGGTGAACAGTCGTTAACGAAGGCAGTCAGGTCGTTGTAGGGCCGACGCTTGCTGGTGGATGTAATGTCCTATGGCCCTTACCCAGCTAATAGTGAGGGTACTGCTGGGGTGAAAGTTTATTAACCCTCACATAATGCTTCAGGTCAAAATGGACGTTAGGCACGGCCACTTCTTTTAGCAATGGCAAATTTTTTTGCTTCTGCCAGACGGTGGCTGTTACATTTTTGCTTCATTTGTAGACTGGAAGGATACAGTTTTATTGCCCAGCTTCTGAGTTGGGTGCATTTTGTGACACTGTGAGCTGGGGATTTCCTTTTGATCTGTGATAAACATTTTGTGTGTTTTTCATTGTCACAGGAGCAGAGCAACTATGGGATGACCTGTTTGCTATAAAGCTGAAACTAAGATTACCAGATGTACCATATTACCTTAAAATACGAACACTCTCATGTACCATATTATAATCTTAAAATCCCCGTGTTTGTTCCAGGGCCCTCTTGTATGGAAAACAAGAATAGACCCACTGCCAACGCAAAAGCATGTTGTAAGAGTCGACTAAGTGGGAGCTTCCTTCGAAGTTGGATTGCATCTGCCTGAGAGGCAAGGAACCAGCATTCTGCATACAAATGAGTCTGATCTGTCAAATGGATGCACATGCAACACTCAGGTTCTGGAACACGACTGCAGTCCAGAAGTGGATGAACAACCAGAACTTTCCGCCACAATTTACAGCTGGTGAATGCGAAGAAGAAGAAAGAGATAATCTTAAAATACGAACACTCTCAGGTACCATATTATCATCTTAAAATACGAACACTCAGGTACCATATTATCATCTTAAAATACGAACACTCAGGTACCATATTATCATCTTAAAATACGAACACTCAGGTACCATATAATCGTAAAATATGAACACTCTCATGTACCATATTATCATCTTATAATACGAACACTCTCATGTACCATATTATCATCTTAAAATATAAACACTCTCAGGTACCATATCATCTTAAATTACGAACACTCTCATGTACCATATTATCATCTTAAAATACGAACACTCTCATGTAGCATATTATTATCTTAAAATATGAACACTCTCAGGTACCATATTATCATCTTAAAATACGAACACTCTCAGGTACCATATCATCTTTAATTATGAACACTCTCATGTAGCATTTTATCATCTTAAAAAATGAACACTCTCATGTAGCATATTATCATCTTAAAATACAAACACTCTCATGTACAATATTATCATCTTGAAATACGAACACTTTCAGGTCATATATTAGAATATCTATTAGAGAACTGAGAGAAGACAGCAAAGAAAACTGTTTACTCAATTGCAGAGAATGACTTTTGTTGCCATTATACCCAAGAGTACCAAAAGAGAGGTAAGAAAGTCCCAGTTATAGCAAGAAGAAGATGGGAAAGAGAAACTCTACTCCAGTCTCAAGTGTCTATGGCTGAGGTGGTCAGAAGAGCAAGAACCAGGAAACCGTATCTTTTAACACTAGAAAGGGTAAAAGATTCAGCCACCAATTTATTCAGTCACCGATTTATTCAGTAACTGATTTATTCAGTCACCGATTGATTCAGTCACCGATTTAGGCCAATCAGCACAAGATGGATGATGTGGTCAGCATCACAAGGACCATATAAATGATACAAAACAATCACAGTCAATGATGACAGGTGACCAGAGGTAACATCTTGCACAAATCTCAATGGAGAGTTCATAAGCTTGCTCAAGTTGAGTATAACTGTCCATCGTAATGGAAACCCAGAAATCCAAGGCACTGTCAGTCATTAGTTACATCAGTGTATATAAGTTCACAATAAACTAATCAAAATAATTAATCCCAAAGTCCACAGTCAGCCAATCAAAATAAATCATCACAAGGTTCACAATCAGCTAATAAAATAATTCATCACAAGGTTCACAATCAGCCAATCAAAATAATTTATCACAAGGTTCACAATCAGCCAATCAAAAAAATTTATCACAAGGTTCACAATCAGCCAATCAAAATAATCTTTCACAAGGTTCACAATCAGCCAATCAAAATAATTCTTCACAAGGTTCACAATCAGCCAATCAAAATAATTATCTTTCACAAGGTTCACAATCAGCCAATCAAAATAATTCATCACAAGGCTCACAATCAGCCAATCAAAATATTTCATCACAAGGTTCACAATCAGCCAATCAGAATTTCTTTATCACAATGTTCACAATCAAAATAATTCATGACATTGTTCAACAAATCAGAAATGATGCAAAGCAATTAAACAAATCATACACAAACAATAGATTGTACAAGTTACTGCCTGGTACATTTTTCTGTTTCTAGTAGTCTTAGTTTCAGCTTCATAGCAAACGGGTCACCCCAGCGTTGCTCCGCTCCTGTGCCAACGAAAAACACACAGAATGTTTATCACAGTCCCTTGTGGAAAGATTGACAGACTTCTGTCTCAGCATATCTAGCATACACAGGCAAAGCATACGGTAGCCATCCGAAGTGCTAACACAAACAGTCTGACATTAGAAATGCAGTTCACCATTGATGGTAGCAGAAGTCACCAACAGATCAGCAGTTGCACACACAATTAATTTTAATCACATATGGGTACCACCAACATTGCGACGACAGACAATTCACACCACCACATTGGTCACAGTCGAAAAAACATTCCAAATAAAATCCACAGCTCAAAAGAAATAACTGGAACCAATATATGGCAAACTGCATGAAGAAATTAACATTGGATGCAGAAAGCAAACCAAATTTTGGGACAGCTAGCTCATCTCTTACAGCATAAGACAATACCGATTGGCACAAAGAAACATCTCATACCAAGCAAATTAATTTCCATCCAATGCTACCAGTGCCAGCCGTGGTCACTCACAGCACACACAAAGCACACTCACAACACACACAAAGCACACTCACAACACACACACACAAATGTAACAATGGAAATGCGATGTCTGAGAACATTTTTAGGAGTGACCAGAAGAGATTAAAGAAAAATTTCTAACAGAATCAATTCTAAATTACATACAAAGAGAGCAAATAAAGTGGTTTGTCCACACAAGGCATATACTAAAAGAGAAGAGAGACATTGAACAAGGGGTAGACCAAGAATAATATGGAAAGATAGCATCAAACTCTGCAACACCTTGATGTTTCCATGGGCGAGGTGGCTGAAAAGAGCAAGTGCCAGAACCTTTCTCTCGACACACGAGTGGTTCAAGAGTATAATTAAGAACAGAAGACATCCATTTGAAGTCTAGAACTTCTGAATTGCTTTTCTCCCTTGCACCTTTTAACACATAGATTATTAACTCTTCCCCTTGTTTTATCTTTAAACTCTCTCATATCTATGCATTGAATCTCTCTCCTATATGCATTATTTTAACTTATTCTCTTTCTCTCTTTCGTATGTGTGTCTTATTTCAATTCTGCACCCCACTCCCCCATACATATTTCAGCTCACTCTCATCTCCTCCCATCCTTCACTCCCTTATCATATTTAAGGCTGTGGGAGTGCATTCCATTTAGTAATTTAACTCATTCGCTCTATCTTATTTTAACTCTCTCATGCATTTCTAATGTGAACTCCTTCCCTCTCACATGTCTTATTTAAACTCATCATTTCTCTCATAAATGTCTTGTTTTAGCTCATAGTAGTCTCTCCTATATGCCATATTTTCACCCATTCTCTCTCATGTATGTCTTATTTTAACTCAGATATTCTTTCACATATGTCTAATGTTGAAGCCATCTTTTCTAGACATGTATGAACTTATTGCATCCCACTCAGCCCCTTAATTCCTATCCTAACAACTGTTATCATCTTAACTCGGATGTTACAAGAAAAAAAAAAAAACAATGACAAGAACCCCGAGAGACTGTTCCCAAAATGCAAACATGAAAATGTAGCAAGAGTGAAGAAAATCATTGGTCAGGGTAAAGAAATGATATTTGTAAAGATGTGTTGTAAAACTGAGTGAAAGACTGACTGACTGACTTTCTACCCCATCAGGACATCACACAAGCGATAAACACCCGATGACACAATGTGCCACCATGTGGGTGAGGATCCCCGTGGAGAGATCCCAGAAACTGCGTTCAGCCTTTATGCCATATTTATGACCAGGCTATATTGCAGCCCCTGGCAAAAGCCAGAGTGGGGCTTCAAATAACGAAAAATTTCGTCCTAATAAGGATGAGGAATGAACTGAGTAAAAGAAGAGTTTTATCAACACCTATCTTGGAAAGACGTATGTGCTGTGCAAACAACTATCTGAGCCCACCCCACAAAAATGATAGTCTTATACAGAAGAACAAGCCACGCACATACAAAAACAAGTGTTTTCCTCAAAGAACTTACTAATTATAATATAAATTAATTTTTACATTAACTTCTATAATAGAATAACTATAAACATGACAAGGGCAGTTAATGTTAAACTTATACTCGACTTGTCTCCCTTTGATCTTCTAGGCCTGCTGAAAACCCAGAGTTTCCATCCACCAGAGGAGCCAAATTTATCTGACCTAAACTGAATGGCCATCTCATGTGTTTGGCTCACATACTGTTTGGTCAATCTCTCGTGTCCGCAAATTCGCCCAAATATGTTGTCTGGACTAATATACTTGCCTTTAAAAAAAGAAAAAATGGAAAAGGATATTTAGTTGCAAACATGGAACAGTAGTGAAACATTATCTCAGTAGTAATATAAACACTTGTTTCGCTGCATTTAATTTAACTGATTTAAGAATCAACATCATAGAAAACCTGGCATACCCATAGATGCTCCTCATCATTATTATCATCATCAATTTTCACTTCACCATAAAGCATTGTGGAAGGAACGGTTTGCCATTCATTGCTTGATGGGCAGCAATGGTTTCTGTCATTCCATGTCAACGTAGAAGCTCTTCAATATCATCATCATCATCAATTTTCACTTTACCATTAAAGCATTGTGGAAGGAACAAATTGGGATCCATTGCTTGATGGGCAGAATTGGTTTCTGTCATTCCATGTCAACGTAGAAGCTCTTTAACATAGAAGCTCTTCAATGTCATCAGTCTGTATTCTCTTAGGGATCTTGTCATGGGCGGCGCCTATGCTGATAGCTATTCTGGTGCAGCATTCTTACTAGATGACCAAACCATTTGATTTTCTATTTCTCAATGAATTGCTGAATGATGAGGTTCCAATAGTCAGATAATATCATTTCTAACTTAGTCTGGGATGGTTAAATTGGCAGCTTTTTCTCAGTCATCTCATTTCACAGATGTTAATTTTGCTCAAGTTAGCCTCTGATAATGTCCAAGTCTGGCACTGGTAGCACAGTGTTGGTATGAATATGCTGTTTATAATCCGTTTCTTGGCATTTATACTTATTTTTGGATGTACTAATAATAATATCAGTTGGTATATAAGTAAACTGGCTCGTTGGCTTCTTTTTTTTTTTCCACGATCTATTCTACGGTCCTCTGAGAATTTACTTCCTAGATATTTAAATTCTTTAACTTGCTTCAGACAAGTACCATTCAACTCTATGCTCCATCTCCTGCAGCAAACGTCTTATGGTGTAAACACTGACTGTTCCATTAGGACACTGGTAATGCACACATTATACCCTTTCTCTTGTATTTCCTTTCTTTCCACATGTACACTTAATTCAAAACACACAAAACCTTATACATTTTGCTTCACCTAACATCATACTTCCAATTAGCATTCATTCATAAATGGTGTTCAGAATGTCAGCCTTATCCAATATGAGTGTTTCTCACTCTCACTTTTCAAGTCTGCTTATTCGTTTCCTCACATCCCCGTATGTCATGGACAGTAGTTTCACATGCATCCCGAAGTGCTGATGTTTGGTATCCACTCATACACATTTGGAAACTTGTGCAATACCGACTGAGAATCAGACGCTATGATTCCTTTTGTAAAAAAAAATTTATATTTATTTTCAGTTAAATATAAATAATGCTGTGTCCGTGGCTTGGGTGTTGCGAGTCTGACTCATAAATAATTCCAACATATCGCGATCGAAACCCACTACTTGCTGCGTGGATTTTTATCATGGTATGGGGCGTCGCAGGTTGACCCAGTCTAAAATGGGTACCAGGATGGATGTCCTGGGGAAGTAAAGATGGCCAGGGCAATGCTGACCACATTACCCACCTAGTGCCATTTGGTCTGTAAAAATATAGGGTGCTCTTCATGAAAAGTGATCTTTACTTGCTTCACTATATATAAACATTGCATAAATATTTGACCAATCTTACTGAGCATCTAACCTTTTCAGTACAAAATAAAACTCAAGCAAATTGAAAGTACAGTGATCAGGAGAGACCATTTCTGTTTCTTCTTTATCTTGAATGTTAAAAGATCTAATTCCTCTATTTATGATAAAATATATGCTGTAGTTGTTAACTGTAAGCAAATGTTACCTTCAAACATATTGATAATGTCCCCACAGCCAGCAGTAAATCTGGTATCAATGGGCTGCAACACAATGACATCTGCCTCGTCTGCTTTTAGGAGATATGTGCATGTATAGTCTCTGAGGAGCATTGTAACTGGTTCAGTGTTTAGAATATATGTGCACATACAGTTTCATCAGGGTAATTGAGGTAGTTCAATGTTCACCCTGTGTGGGTTCCAGGGTCCCAGTTTGTGGAAAACAACAATAGACTCACTGCCTCCCCACCAAGCATGTTATAGGAGAAGACTAATTGGGGACATCCTTCGAAGTCTGAGTACATCTGCCTGAGAGGCAAGGAACCACAAGTTTGCATATGAATAAGCCAGATCTGTGAAAAGGATGTGCATGTAGCACTCAGGTTCTGGAACAAGACTACAGCCCAGAGGTGGACGAACAACCAGAACTTTCCACTGGAGTTTACAGCCAGTGAAAGAGAAAAAAAAGAAGGGGTTCAATGTTCACTTTGGCAAGATGTAGTGGCATTGACATTAGTGCACCTGCTACCAGCTTAAGGGTCATTGTTTTATCCCAGAAACCTTCGTCAACCCTTCTGTCAGAAAACATATCACGAGACCAGTAGCCTTGATGAAAGTTATGATGTAGTCCAAATCTCAAGGTAATTCTATCCAGATCTCCAGACAATTCTATCCAGATCTCTAGGTAATTCTAAAAAATGACATGACACTTTTTTTCTGACCACTCTAACGAGTGGACCAAGATTGGTAAAATGGATGGACCTTTTATTTTCAGAAATATCTCTCCATGTAAGTATTTTTCTCTTTCTGAGAACTTTACAGCCTCAGTTGTTGTTTTTGACCTTTCATTGTTTACAGCACAATTATATGTTCTGGCCCAGCTAATACAACATTAAGTGAATGTTCCGCAGTAGTTCGATTATATATTTAAACAGAAAAAAAAAAACATGGAAACTACGAGCATCATAATAAGCAATAGAAAAAAAGAGGAGCCAACAATGAACATTACAGTGGAGAGATGCTAGAACAAATAACAAGCTGCTGTCTTGGGACTGAAGTACCAAATAATGGCAGAAGTGATACAGAAGGCAAAAACAGAATGTAGTAATACTCTAAATATTTTCAACAACAAGAGAAATTATTAACAATATTAGAGAGATGATACATAATAACAAATATGTACACTCAGCCCTACTAGATAATGTTTAAACCCAGATGCCGAACAGTCAGGTAGAAAGATTAGCTGATGCCTTGGAGACTGGGATATTCAGAACTAAAAATACCCAGGGTATAGAAATGGGCACAGAGCTGGGTAAAGAACTAGATAGCGAGCTGGGTAGAGAATTGGGTATAAGACTGGGTAGAGAGCTGGGTATAAGACTGGGTAGAGAGCTGGGTAAAGAAATGGGTATAGGACAGGTAGAGAGCTGAATATAGAACTGGATAGAGCGCTGAGTATAGAACTGAGTAGAGAGTTGGGTATAGAGCTGGATTATAGAATTGAAGAGAACTGATTTATAGAACTGGGTAGAGAGCTAATTATAGAATTGGGTACAGAACTGGATATAGAATTGGGTAGAAAGCTGGGCACAAAACTGGGTAGAGAACTGGGCGTGGAAATAAGTAGAGAGTTGGGTATAGAGCTGGGTTATAGAATTGGACAGAGAGCTGGATAGAAAGATAGTTATAGAACTGGGTACAGAGCTGGATACAGAATTAGGTAGAAAGCTAGGCATAGAACTGGATAGAGAGCTGGGTATGGAACTGAATAGAGAGTTGGAGAGTCTACCACTGGGTAGACAGCTGGGTATAGAATTAAGTGGAATGCCGGGCATAGTACTAGGTAGAGAGCTGGGTATAGAACTGGGAAGAGAGCTGGGTGTAGAACTTGGAGGAGAGCTGAGTACAAAACTTGGTAGAGAGCTGGGTATCAAATGGAACTTGGTTTAGAACTGGGAATAGAGTTGGGTATAAAACTAAGCAAAGAAATGTTTTGAACCCGAACGCCAGGAACAACAGCCCTATGCTAAGCCATACCACGTCGGACATGTTGCCAATCACCGAAACTCAGGCGAAACTGATCGCCACACAGATCCAAAATATCACGCACAGATAGCAAAGAAACAGTCCTTGATAAAGCAGGCCTTCCGGTGGCTAAAAGAGGACTAAGCTTGGAATTTTTGCTTGTTTTTATACGATATGATACGATGTTTTGAACTATGTAGAAAAATGGGTACATAAGTGGTTATAGAGATGTATACAGAAATAAGTGTTCATCATGATAATACTTATAATTAAAATAAAAAACAGAAACTACACAACTTTTATCTTAGTATTAAAACTCAGATAACTTACAGTGGATAAAAATCTGGATAATTTGGTGAAGTGATACTTCTAAGTGACCTATTCACCTTGATTTCCTGTATATGTTCACAATCTCTGCCATTCACTGCAAAATAAAGAATTCACGCAGTTCTTAAATAGATAACTGAAAAAAATGCCTAGAGATTTTTGTTAAGGGTTTTGACAAGCGTTTCTAAGTTCTTCTTTCTTCTTAAAGTCCATGCCATGAAGCATTGGTAGTCATGTCAATCCACAATCTTCTGTCTCGTGTACTTTCAGTTGACTCTGACACAGCTGATCCTCCATGCCAGGATGTCAAACTGTCCAGCACTTTTTCTCTTGGTCTCCCTCTGCCTCTCCTCCCCTCCAACTTTCCTGCTGTCATGATGTACTCGTTTTCTCCTTCTCATCACATAACTAAAGAATGTAGATTGTCTCTTTCTGATGTGGGTAATCAGCTCTCTTCTGAGCAAGTTTCTTTAAAGACATCCTCATTATTCTTTTTATCTGTCCAGGGTATTCTCATCATTGGTCTATAAAAACATCTTTGCAGCTTCCACACAATTTTTCACTAATCTACCATCCATGATTCACTTCCATATATCAAGATTTATTTAGCTTTTAAGAAAACTTTTTCTAGTCTCAGTTGACAAAGAAAGATTGTTTAAAATATTCTTTGTTTTGAAAAAGGCTGCCTTTGCTTGAGCTATTCTACATTTAACTAGATTATCCAAGTTTAAAATGGGCAACAGGACATTTTATGGGAAGTAAAGGAGGCTGATGGAAATATATAAATCTGAAAGTGTCTATTCGTTCTCAAATTCTAGGGCCAGCACAATAATTCCAATATGTGTAAAGAAAAGGCAGCATGGCTGTGAGATATAACGTCTGCCTGAACAAGACAAGGAATTAATACCATACAAGTTGGTTTTTAATGATATCACATGCCCCCCTCCCCCACCCCCCGATCTCCTGGGTAGTGAGGTACGATACATATTCTTCTCCAATAAGGGCAAAAAAACAGGAGATATGAGAATCTTGTACATGTTATAAACTACATGATTGTTGGACATCACAAGTGTAGGCCACTGGCCAGGCAGAATGACAACTTGCCCATGGTATAACACAGCCTATTATCATGCATGGAGTCTTGTGCAAGGGAAGTCATGCTGATATAACAGCATGCCAAAGCTAGGTGCACTGACCTTTAAGGTTCAGAACTCAAATCTGATGCTCCCAACTTAACAGAGGAATGAAATAGATAAAAATACTTACTAAAATCTGTTCCCCCCCCCCCCCCCTTTCTTCCGCCCACACACACACCAGCTCTCTTCTCCTGACTCTTTCTCTTATAACTATTATTAGTAAAGTAGTCTCAAAGGGATGGCGGAGTGGTGAGCAGTTGTTATGTCCAACTCAGTTAAACAAATCTGACGTTTAAATACTTTTGCAGATGACTTTAAACAAAATAAAATAAGGAAAATCTCGAGGATGTTGTACACTGCCCAGATGTTGGGGTAAGGGACTGTGTGTCAAACCTTTCAGACAAGGCATTTGTTTTAGTGTTTTGTGTGCAGGTGGAACAGTAACAGAAAACAAAGAATACATTACAACTGGTGTTGTTTGTTTTAATTTACTGGTCTATATGAAGTTTGAAAGTGAAAGATAGAAACTTCAGTGATTGACGTTGTGGTGGTAGAAAGTGGAAGAATTGGCCTCAGTTTCAATAATGGGAAGACAGAAGTAATGGTGGTATCAAAAAAAAAGAATTATTTCTTAATGTGTAATAAAAGTCAATGGTGTTATTTTGGGACAAGTACAGAAATGTAAGTATCTGGGCACATGGATAACATCAGATGGAAGATGCTTTACTGAGACAAGAAATAGAACAGGACAGGCAAAAACTGCATTTTATAAAATAAAGAACATCTTATGCAATATATCTTTGTCATTGAGGGTTAGAAAAAGAATTCTTGCTTGCTACATACATCCAGTTTTAACCTATGTCTGTCAGTCCCGGACAATCAGTAGGCAGGCCAAACAATTTCTTGAGGCCTCAGAGATGTGGTTTTTTCAGAAGAATGTTTAAAATACCTTGGGCAACCAAAAAGAGCAACCAAGAGGTTTTGAAAGAGGTGGGAGTGCGAAGTACAAACTGCATAAAATTCTAACCGCAGTGTGTGCGTGTGTGTCTGTGTATGTGTGTGAGAGAGAGAAAGAGAGATCATGCATTTTTCGTTCTTTCAGGGTGTTTTCGCCCAAATCAAATTTGTAGATATTGCTAACGAGAATATGAAAGTGTGTTTAAATTACATCGAACGAACAGCCGAGCGAACAATGGTTTTGAAAGAGGCGGGAGCCCGAAGAAAACTAATCACAGACATCACAAGGAGACAATCGCCATTTTTCAGCCATGTTATGAGAAGAGGGAAAATGGAACATTTGGTGACAATTGGAAAGATCTGTGGAAGGAGTGATAGAGGAAGACAACGATAGAAGATTCTTGACAGTCTTGTTGCATGGCATGGAGGTGTGTCAGCACACGAAGTGATACATGCTGCAGGAGATAGCAGATTGTGGAGAGGTATGATAGCCCACATCAGTCGGCAAGGCACCTGATGATGATGATACACTATTCGCATTCGTACTCAGCCGAATAGTTGGTCCCACTATTCGTAAAATCGTATTTTAAGACCTACTCAATCCTGAAAATGAGGTAGATGTCAGTTTTGTGCCTAAAAGCATTGACCAACATGAACCAAACTTTTTAAATTTCGAAGTAAAAGCTGTTATACAGAAGAGCTCTAAAAACAAAGCACCCGGTTTAGATGGAATAGCTACAGAAGCATGTGGTCAAACTGGCATCAAATGACTAACAAGAATTTTCAATACAGCATGGGATGTGTGCTATCTCCTCTGTTATATTACTATATACATAGACAGAATATCCAAAGAAGCCAGTTTTAAAGCAGTCGGCCCAGAAAATCAAGAAAATGCATTAGATCCACACACAGTAAATTAGCTACTATTTGTAGACGATCAGTACCTATTCTACAATGATGGGTTGTAAACTGCAAGACCATTTAAACAGGCTAAGTTCAACATGCAAAAGATATAACATGTAAATAAATACTATTAAAACTTGAGTAATGTAGGTCAGCAGAATTCCTAGTCCGCTACATGTCGGGTTGAATGGTACTTGTCTAAAGCAAGTTGAAGAATTTAAATATCTAGGAAGTGTATTCTCGGAGGATGAAAGAATAAATCAGGAAATAGAAACAATATGCAAATGAGCAAACTGTTCCTCCCCAAAAGGCTTATTAGCAGAAGTGGAAATTAATGATGATGGTGATGACAGAAGAGTGTCAGAATCTGAGCTGACACAGACTAGTGGAGGTAACAGGAAGGGGAATATGGTTATCAACACCATGCTTATGATGATGAAGAAGCTGCAGATGTGTCTGCATGTGTGTGTGTACATGTCTATGTGAGTATCTGCATGTGTGTGTGGGTGTGTGTTTGTGAGTATCTGCATGTGTTTCTGTGGGTGTGTTTGTGTATGTGTGTGAAATGTGTGTATGTATGTATGTGGGTGAGTGGGTGTGTGTGTGTGTGTAAATGTATGTGGGTGTATGTGGGTGTGTTGGTGTGGGTATATATGTGTGTGTGTGCACTAGTGTGTGAATGCATTTTAACACCCATGCTTTTGTGGTTTTTCTTTATATCACAATAAGCATATTATCATATAACACGCTTTATTGATAAAATACAACGGATGTGTGAAAGACGGGTGTTTGGAAGGGCTAAATGTAAGACAGGCCTGCAAGCCTAATCTGTGACCCTTTGAAAATAAAGTCCTCCCTAACAAGCGTGCCACAAAAGTATAATAACTACTAGAATGAAAGTCTAACTTCATTATGTTAAAAAATGATGACCTTGCTTTATAATGAAATGAAAGGCAGAAGAAGAAGAAGAAGAAGAAGAAGAAGAAGAAGAAGAAGAAGAAGAAGAAGAAGAAGAAGAAGAAGAAGAAGAAGAAGAAGAAGAAGAAGAAGAAGAAGAAGAAGGCTGTGCTTACCTGTACCAATAATCCTGGCATTGACTGAACTGTGTGTCATGTTGGACTTCCTGCAGGTTGAGAATAACAGTGGGGCAGTTTCATTAACCCCTGACAACAGACAAGATTTTACTCTGTTTATTAAATGTGCCAGCATTGGTCAGTGATGAGATATACCAACTTCCTGTTGTAAGGTTATGTCAAGTTTTCACAACTGACACATTGCTTTCCATTGGGCATTCTGTCTTTCAATGCTGCAGACCCCCCAAGGTACCTCAGTAGATTGTTCCTATCAGTCCTCATGTGGGTTTCTGTACCCCATTAGGGAAAACAAGAATAGAACCACTGCCTCTCCAACAAACATGCCATAAGAGTCAAGTATAAAGGGGCTTCCTTCAAAGTCAGAGTGCATGTGCCTGAGAGGCAAGTAGCCAACAATCTACATTCAGATAATTAGGATATGTAAAATGAATGTGCATGCAACACTCAGTTTCTTGAATAATACTAAAGTCCAGAGATGGATGAAAATTCAGAACTTTACAGTGGAGTTACAGCTACTGAATGCGAAGAAGAAGAAGAAGAAGAAGGAGAAAAAGAATAATAAGAAGAAGAGAATAATAATAATAATAATAAGAAGAAGAGATTTCCCATGAGAAGTTTGTTAAAATATCTCCTATTCTGACCCCGAAGACAGCATTGACATGCTTCACCAAGCTTCACTCCGAGGTCATGCAATCATGCTATTATCAGATTCATTATTATCCATCAGCCTTGTCCATGTTTAGCAGCTCTGTCGATGCATCTATCTGCATGCAGTGGTGCAGCACTTGCCAACTAGTCCACTTGTCCTATGCATTTTACTCCAGCATGCCCAGGTGTGTAGATCCAGGTGAGGGAAATTAAGTGCGACTTCCAAATGCTGTCTACTAATTTTCAGCAGTGGCTACCAGTTGTGATTTGCTGTTGGTTTCATTCTGGTAAAATTTCCAAAGTTGTTACTACATTGCATAGTCACATGTTTTCTTAAATTCATATTTGTCTACCCTTTATTATCCCCCAGTGGAGCATAAACCCTCAAACAACTCAGGCCAGGTCGTCCTATCCTTTGCTATTGCATGCAGCTCACTCCACATCCTCCCAATCTTTTCAAGATCACTCTCTAGTTCCTTTTTCAATGTACTTTTTAGTCTGTCTTTGTTTCTATGTCCCTGTGGGTTCCACAAGCTTTCTCACGTGTGTTTCCTATCCAATGCCAGCATCTTTTCTTCACCTCTTGATGTAATGGAATTTGTTCTGTTCTGTTTTCTTAATAAGTTTTATTAATTCTGCAATTAATGACAGAAGCCACAGTTCATCACACCTGTGACACATAAGAGTTTGATATTCAAGTTAATTATAAAAGCTGAATGGTGCAACTCTGTGGCATAGAGGTTATGAAATAGTCTCTCAATGCAATCCTTCATGTTTATTGGAGTTCGAGTTGGGTGGTGTGGAAAGAGAACATTCTCGCAGCTTTAAAACTTAAGACATTGGGATCTTATCATGTAATGATCCCCCAGACAGCAGTGGATACATTACAGTCAGCCAGTGTTGTGAAGATGGCATCATTTTTGTTTAAAAGCTGAATGATACTGCCACCAAATGACACCCCTACAAACATTTTAAATGTAAAAATATTCTTTTCATCATCTTTATGTAAGTTTAAACCTTTTGTGCCAGGTCTCTGTGTCAAGGTGGTCAAGTCCCTTGCCTCACACTCTGAAGGTCATGGATTACTTTTACTGATGCGTCATTCAATTCAAAGTGCAGTTTTTACAGATATCTATAGGGATCATTGCTGGAGCTACTGAGTTTGTGCTTGATGTGATGCTTTCATCAGACAGCTAGCCATTTTTTAGATAAAGACCAAGCTATATCCAGAATAACTAGCGCAACAAAGTTAATCCTCACGATTTTAACTTTATAACAATATAACTTTTGCATTTCCCTCACATCCTAAACTTTACATCAAAAACTTAAAAACACAAACTTACCATCATAAACACTTATAAAATCTCCAGGACAAGTATCAGTTTCTGTAGAAACATTTCCCTGGAACACATTGGCACTCCATATCAGATGCAGTGAGATGATTCTGTTTCTCTTCTCTGTCCTCACTAGGAATCTATGGTAACAGTTGCTAGGAAGAAAAATATGAACTGGAAAAGTACATAAAACAGAACATCTATGGGATGTTTTCTAGGTTCATACAGAAACAGAACTTCTACAGTAGATATTTTGTATGTTTATAACATTTAAAAAATCAGTTACAATATGTTTTCTATATTCATATATGTATATATATAATTAAAAACCTTTATTAAGTGTAATCTCTGTCTGTGAATATGGTGTTGCCGTTTGTTTCTTTATTGTACATCTGTAGTACATGTTGCTGTATGTATGTGTATCTTTTGCATTAACCAACACATGAAACATAATTTTAACAGTGTTGTTACTTTACTATACTTCTTAAAGTCCATGCCATATGGCATTGGTAGTCATGTCTATCCACAACCTTCATGTACTTTCAATCAAATCTGACACAGATGATCTTCCATGTCATGATGTCAAACTGTCCAGCATCTGTTCTCTTAGTCTCCCTCCGCCTCTTCTCCCCTCCAACTTTCCAACTGTCAAAATGTACTTCAGTTTTCTCCTTCTCATCACATGACCAAAGAATGTAGATCATCTCTTTCTGATGTTGGCGATCAGTTCTCTTTGTGAGTCACTTTCTTTCAAGACATCTTCATTACTCTTTTTATCTGTGCAGGATATTCTCATCATTTGTCTATAAAACCACATCTCTGCAGCTTCCAAACAAGTTTTCACTAATATACTAACTGTTCATGATTCACATCCATATATCAATACAGGATTTATACAACTTTTAAGAATTCTCTTTCCTGTCTCAATTGACAAAGAAAAATTGCATTAAATAGTCTTCATTTTGTAAAATGCTGCCTTTACTTGAGCTGTTCGACATTTAACTTCCTTAATACATCTTCTATGTGATGTTGTCAGAGTACCCAAGTACTTAAACACATCAAATTGCTTGAGGTTTGTGTCATTTACTTTGATGTTACATTTTGGAGGTTCAGTTTTCTTTGCAGTTACCATTATTTCTGTTTTTCTGCTATTCAGACTAAGACCCTTGTTTTCACTTTCTGTTACAATTATCATAATCATTATCATTTCTTGCAGTTGTATTTCATTTTCAGCAATTAAAACTATATCGTCAGCATATCGCAGAGTGTTAACAATATGCCCACCAACTGCCACTCCTGGCATACCATGTATGGATCTAATTATTATTTCACTGTACAAATTGAATAAATCAGGTGATAGCACACATCCCTGTCTAGCTCCTTGTTTAATTTTTTGAAAAGTTCAAACTTGGTTGTCAATCCTTATGACTGCTTCTTGTTGCCAGTATACGTTTTTTTATTATTATTATTTTCATATTTTTTCCATCAAAGTTTAAGGTTTTCAAAATTCTAATAATCTCTTCATGTTTTACTTTATCAAATGCTTTGGTGTAATCAATAAAGCACAAATACAATCTCTATTCATGTCAATCATTCTTTCTGAAAGTGTTCTCAAGATAAGTGGCGTTGTTTGCGCCTTTACCTTCAACAAAACCACACTGCTCTTTTCTAATTTCTGGTTTAAATTTGCACCTTATTCTTCTCATGATAATTCTCATTAATATTTTAGTTACATGACTTAGTTAGTTAGTTAGTCTTTCCTCTTGTGTCGAGTGCGGCACATAGGGCAGAGGTCATGACTCTCCATGCATGGCGGTTCATTGCAATCTGTTGTAGGTCTTGGATGTTTGAGTGGCCCATGAGCGAGCCTTCCCTGATGATAGTTCTACGTACGGTTTCCCTTGGTCTTCCACGAGATCTTTTTCCCTGTGGTGTCCAAATGAGGGCTTGGTAAGGAAGTATTGATTTATCCATTCTAAGGGCGTGGCCGACATAGTTCCAGCGGCGTTTTCGTATAAAATTAGACACATACTCTTGCCTGGATTCTTGCCTTATTTGTGTATTGGTTCGGAAATCTGACCATTTGAAATTTAGTATTCTTCTAAGGCATTTTTTTTCAAAACTGTCTAATTTTGTGTCTAGAGTTTTCATTGATTTCCAGCTCTCACATCCATAGGTTAGTACTGGAATCACACAAGAATTTAAGATCTTGAGTTTTGTGTGTTTGCTAAGTGTCTTTGATTTCCAGATGTTGGACAGTTTATTGAAGGCACTAGATGCCAGTGCTATTCTAAATGGTATTTCTGGTGCGGTATCTCCTGTAGATGACATCTTGCTCCCTAGATAAGTGAAACTGTTGACTTTTTCAAGGCTGTTGTTGTTCAGCGTGATATCAACTGAACTGTTGGTAAGGTCTAGAATTTTTGTTTTTGCAGTGTTAATTTGGAGTCCAATTTGTTCTGAGAAATTCTGGAGTCGATTGATTTTTTCTTGGGCGTCTGTGTGTTCTGAACTCAGGAGTGCTATTTCGTCGGCGAAGTCTAGGTCTTCCAGAATTTTTGACTAATAATGACTCATTAAACAAACTGTTCGATGTCCTCCACATTCCACTGCACCAGGTGTTTTTGGTCAAGGTATGAAAAGAGATTTCAAAAGGTCATCAGGTAAGTGTCCACTGTTATAAAAATCCCTGAACAATTTTGTCAGAGCTTCTAAACCCAGTTTACCACAAGCTTTTAATTCTTCAATCGTGATGTTATCTGGCCCTGGAGATTTACATTTCTTCATGTAGTTTACAGCATCTTCTACTTCTGCTTTCAGTATTGGCGGTCCTTTCCAGTACTCCTGACTCTCTTTGTCTGATCTGCTGTTACCATTGCATAGCTCTTTTATATACTCTGTCCATCTTTCAATTGCCTTCTGTTTGTCCAATAATATTTTACCTTCTTTTGTTTTCAGGCAATTACTTGCTGTATATTTGCTAAAACCTGATAGTTCTTGTATTCTTTTATACATTCATGTGTGTTTTCTCTTTGTTCCCCAATTTCTTAGCACTTTTTATTTAGCCATACTTCTTTCACTGCATTACATTTATTTACAGTCTCTCTAAGTATTCTTTTATATTCATTTTGGTTATGTTTATTTTATGTTCCCTGCTTAAAGAAAGACATACTTTTATAATAATTCATTCTTCTTTTGTCAATATCTGCTATGTCCCTAGGTGTTGCAGTTCATCAGACGATCAGAAGCCAAGCAAGGGCGCACTTAGTCGCTTAACATGCCATGATGCAAAGGGAAAAATTATGGAATGCAATTATGATGATGCTGATAATGATGATGATGAAGATATGTTGGATGTTTTGAGATAATGACAGTTTGTATTTAAAATAACCTCACCGTTGAGGTTTTGTAGCATCTAAATCGGGGAATAAATCCTTTATTTTGTATTTAAACATTAGTAGGGATAATTCTTCATTATAAGTTCTGAATTTATAAGTGGCCAAATTCCTACAGCCTGTACTGTAATAGATCTATTAGTAATATTGTGTGCAATTCTTTACCTGATTTTGTAATGGTGTTAAAAAAAAGATGACAGTGTGAATATTTGTGATTTTCCCTACATTTTTGATAGTTTTGAGTAACTGGTGTGTGGGTATGACAATGGACATGCGTGAAAAGGTTTCTTGGATGTTCCATGGTGGATATTTGTTTGATTATGTGTGCTACTTGCTATGTTGTGGGTGTCATATTAAAGAGTAGTCTGTGTGTTACGTCTCTGGCTTTGGCTGCGGAGTGTTTGTCGTGTAGGCTGGAAAAAGTGTTAGTGTAGTCTGCAATGTAGTATTGATATCCCCATTTTATTCTGTGACATAATGGTGGAGCTAGTCTCTTGACCAGGTGTTTGTATACTGTGTAGGTTATTTGCTGAAGGAGGTGTTCAGTGCCCCTGATGGCTAGCATATATGAAACAATGTCTACAGGAGATGTCTTTACGTTCCAACTGGTGTAGTTATAGCCAAAGAGAGATGTTTATTTTCAGTGGCATGAAAAATAAAAAACAAAACAATCAATATCTATTGTTAGGTTATCATCATCATCAACCCGTAACACTACATGTTGTTGGGTCACCAGTTGCTGTTGACTGTCTGATCAGCTCTCTCCACCTTTGGCGGTCATTTGCGATGGACTTCAAGGTTGCATGCCTGAGTCCAGTCCAGTCAGTCAGATTCTGTAACCAGGTCTTTTTTGGTCTGCCTCTTCTCCTCTTTCCCTCTACTGAGCCCTGAAGTATTGTTTTTGAGAGGCAGTTATTACATGCCCATACCATTGCATTTTTTTTACTTTTCACTGTAGTTAAAAGAAGTTGATAGTTGCCAGTGTGCTGTATAATTTTATGGTGAACTTCCTTGTTTGTAGTGTGGTCTCTGCCAAGAATTTTTTCTGAAACATCGCATTTATAATGCTTGTATCTTTCTTTCAAGTTCAGCTGTTAAAGTTATACTTCTATATATTGCTACTCCATTATTGCAACTTCCACTGAGTTTCATTATAACCTCTTCACCAGTTTCTATCTTAATTTGTTTGGTTTTCAACAAGTAATGCAGCTCCAAGAGTTGTATACATTCCATTGCACATGTCATTCAACAGATCTAATGTTTTGGCCCTCCACTGACCACAAATCTATTTTTATAACTGTCAACTCACTATAATCTAACTTCATTCATTCATTCATTCTCCGAATGTGCCATTATGGGACACACAGTCTGTTCTCCCATTCTGTTCTATCCTGTGCAATCACTTTGATATCCTAGAGGAAATCCAATCCAGCACCTTTGGCTTCTCTCCTCAACATTCACCTCAGGGTTTCTGTTGATCATCCTCATTTCCTCAGTCTCCCAATTTCCTATTTTAGTGCTGGCTTGATGATTCTCTGTTCGTCTCTACTCAGAATGTGCCAAAACAACACTATCGTCTCTCTCTTATAACTGTTAATACTCTTGGTTGCTAGATATTTCTCCTATATCTTTATTCCTCTTGAATTCAACACATATTACCTTACTTTATGACCTTCCCTCAATCTGATCACCAAAGGTTAATGACTGTTCTGTTACACGTGTATGGTGTATCCTCATTACCGAGTATTTTGCTGACTGGCTTGAACGATCATGCATATTTATATCTCATGACATCCAATCATCATCATCATATACAATGTCGGTACACATAGGCTGCCATGTTTTGGTATTTTACATGATGACCAGAAACACAGATCATTACAGTGTTCTTGTGTCACCACCATCCAGTGGCTAAGTCCGTCAATAGAACACATGTGTTTTTTTTTTTAATGCAACAAATAAGGGCGGGCTGCCAATAATCTTTTCTGACTGCTATCTTTTTCTTCTTGGCATTCACCGGCTGTAAATCCTGGTGGAAAGTTCTGGTTGTTCATCCACCTCTGGACTTTAGACTTGTTCCAGAACCCAAGTGTTATGTGCATATCAGTTTTACAGATCTGACTTATTTGTATGTAGACTGTTGGTTCCTTGCCTCTTAGGCAGATGCGCTCTGACTTCGAAGAAGCCTCCCATTAAGTCAACTTTTATGACTTACTCTTTGGGAAGGCAGTGGGTCTATTTTTGTTTTCCCTACAATGGGGCCCCAGAACCCACATGGGGAACTTATCCCTTCTATTCCTGTTGCAGAGAAGTCTTGTCATTTGATTTGATTTTGTTTACCAAACACAACATGAACACTATCATGACCATACCAGTAATAAGTGAAAGTGCAGGGGGAGAGAACTCACTGTGGAACTCCTCTAGAATCCAAACTCCTAGGCAACTCTTCTTCACTGATAAGGTCATCGTATGCCTTGCCTTCAAAATCCCAACCTCCACAGGAATGATCTGCAATTGTAAAGCCAATTAAATCGCTAGAAACTCACTGAGAACTGACTTATTTATTACCTTTGGGTGCATGAAAGTTTGTGACACTTTAGTTTGAGTGGTGTAAAAAAAATCTATGAGCGGTCCAGTAGCCACTGCTGTATCCTTCTAGATTGTGGCTTCACTGAACTACATATACAGTAATGTTTTGTGGGAATTGATTTCTTTCAGTTTCATAATTTTTTGTTGGCAGTCTTTCTCTTCTTCTTCTTTTGTCTTATTGCTTATGTGGTAAAGCATAGCAAAGAAGAGTTAGATATAGTTTCCTGTCCTTTGCTAGCTGTCTAACTTGTGTGTTTCTGCAGTGTCTCGTTTACTCCCTCCACCCATCTCTTTCATGATCAACCTCTTGACTAGCAGCGTGATGATTATATGTAATATACTCTAACTGCTGGCTAACTGCTGGCTGACTGCTGGCTAACTGCTGGCTGATTTCATTTCATTCTGCCCAGATGATCAACCCATTTATTTCTTTGACGCTTTATGAAATCATTTACTGGTATTGAGCCTACCATTTTTATTAGTTCTTCGTTGGTAATTTTGTCTCTCTTCGTTTTTCCCCCCACCGCATTTCTTATAAATCTCATCTCACATGTTGTTAATTTTGCAATTATGTTTTTCTAGAACTGTTCATGTCTTTCACTGACGGCACGAAGTTGATATAAAGCAGCTTATTTTTATGTGCTTTTCTCTTCTTCTTATACTGAGCATGTGCAGCTGAACAATTATATCCTCTAAATGGCTTGCTAGGCATGTTCTAGAATTTGTCTGAAATTAGTCAATGTTTAACTACTGAGTAAGCTTCTCTGGGCTGCTATCTGAAGGTTTGACACTCTGAGACTAGAAAATGACAATCTTTATGGCAGACAAAAAGGAAAAATTCCAGATACACTATTCAACCTTTACAGAAGTTAAAACTGATGGTAATCAGGTGCAGCTGGGAAGCCTCAGGTGCAGCTGGGAAGCACTGAATGAAAATAAGACAATAGTAGAGATTGAGAGCGAGAGAGAGAGAGAGAAAGAGAGAGAGAGAGAGAGAGAGAGAGAGAGAGAGAGAGAGAGAGAGAGAGAGAGAGAGAGAAAGAGAGAGAGAGAGAGGGGGAGAGAGAGAGAAAATTGTCTATTCTGAATGTTCAGCGGTTCAGTCAATAAAACAGACAAGGAGTCTCTCAGCTAAAAAAATTGATGCTGTCTACAAGAAGAGAACTAGTCCAGCACTGAATTCCAGAAAGGGAAAGGCAGAGCTTACGAAGGCTACAGGAGACCTCATGCAGCTCCATCTTTCCCCAGAGCTTAAAACATCAAAGACACTCTTATTACATCCATAAAGTTGAACTAAAGAGACTTAAAAATGGCAGCCCAGAGCTTGTTGTAAGGCAAAGTAAAAAAAAATGATTTAAAAAAAAAATAATCATCATAATAATAAAAAAAATGGCCACTTTATCATTCTTTTTATTTGATTAAAGAAATATATTTCAGGGCAGGGACCTGAACCAAGAGCTTAGTGACAATTAGAAAAACAGATAGAAAGAGGACAGGGAGATGGCAAAGAGATACATATCTTGATGGCTTGGCCACATACATGGGTCGGGACAAGAGCACCGCCTGATCTGTAATTCTGCTGATTGTGTAGGATGGCAAATGATGACAGCCATTGCTTTTCAGTGTGGCACATGATGAAAATATTTTAGCGTGCAGGCGAGAGAGAGGAAGAGGTGAGGATTGGGGGGGGGGGGGGGAATTTAAAAAAAAACTGATAATGGGGTGGTGGGCCAAAAGTTTGTGAAATAGTGGACTAGACCCTCTGGTCACTCACTGGTGAACCATTCTTTTCAGACCATGGTGATCGATTTATGCCTTCTTATACTGTTCACTCTCTTTTACAGGGCCTTGAAAACGTACAGCTTGTCGTGCATCAATGTAACACCCAGTGGTGCAGAACCAGCCAGTCTCTCTGGCTGTTCATTACCAAGCACACCTGCATGCCCTGGAGAAAATACCTAAGGACACTAACTACCTGGGACTAATGAAGTGATGCTGTGGAGAGGAGTACTGAGCTACAACCAGGTCATGATTCGGCGCAGCACATACAGACTGGCTGGGATTATGTTTGGATTGGTGTTTCCTCAACACGATTTAGGTTATTAATTGTTACCATTGTCAAGCAGGAATAATATATCTTCTTCTCCTTCTTAGCCTTCACTGGTTGTAAACTTCAGCCAAAAGTTTTGGTTGTTCGTCCACTTCTGGACTTTGGTCTTGTTCCAGAACCCGCATTTTGTAGGCAGATCCATTTTTAAGGTCTGGCTTATTGGTAGGCTGACTGTTAGTTCCTTGCTTCTTAGGCAGATGCCACCTGACTTTGAAGGATTTACTCACTTGCTTAGTACTCTTTTTTTTACCTTGGGGTGTAGTGGTTTGCTAGAAAGATCGCCAAACTTCTCTGTCAGCAGTTTTTTTCTGGCTTCGATCCATTCCAGTCCTCTGTCATTCAGGGACTGTCGGATGTTGTCTTCCCAGCGGACCCTGGGTCTCCGTTGAGGTCCGGTCTGATGCCTCCAATGCCTGCAGTGGTGGGCTATTTTCTCTTATTCTGCACACATGTCCAACCCATCCTAACTGTGACTGATCCACTCGAATTTGTAAGGCCTGGATTTCAAGATCTTTACATATTGTCGATTATGAACTTTGTCCTTTCTTGTCACTTGGACCACCTTTCTAAGATATCTCATTTTTGAAGCCTGAAGCTGGCTTCTGTGAGCTGTTGTCATTGCCCATGACTCACACCCATAGGTCAGGACTGGCACATAGGCAGAGCTGTAAACAGCCATTTTTGTCCTCATTCCTATTTCTCTTTTGCCAAGAAACCCTCGGTTTATGGCATGGCAAAGTCTCACAACAGCTGCTTTTTTGAGTAGCTAGCTTTGTCCTAATGCCTCCATTTTGAGTGACTTTGAAGAAAACACACCTAATTAGTTACCATTTACAACACTGCTTGTTAGGGTTGAAGAATGGGGTAGGGGACAGTGAGTTGATTCTTCTTCCCTGCAAAATGGACCCCAGAACCCACACAGGTATTTTTACAATACTGAAAAAAAAGTTAACTCATGCAACAACAGACACCATCAGTTATATCTCATCCAACAACAGACACCTACCATCAGTTATACCTCATCCAACAACTGACACCTACCATCAGTTATTCCTCATCCAACAACAGACACATCCAACAACAGACACTTACCATCAGTTATACCTCATTCAACAACAGACACATCCAACAACAGACACTTACCATCAGTTATACCTCATCCAACAACAGACACATCCAACAACAGACACTTACTATCAGTTATACCTCATCCAACAACAGACACTTACCATCAGTTATTGCCCTTAAATATACTCTACTGCTGTCATTCCGGACACCTATAATGAGGTCATGTGTCTGGGGGAGGTACATCGGATAACGGCGTCTGTTGCACAGTTTCATCACTTCAGCATTTGCTGAAACTGAGGAAATGGATTTGGATAAAAATGATTAAGGATAAACATGACTAAGCATAAAAAAGATTAAAGATTAAATCTCCTTTCAGTTTATTTATTTTAACAGTTCTTGTATAAACTGCAGATATCTATTTGAATGAACTCAGTCCATGACAGCTCAAGACCTTGCCGATACTCCTAAGTGGTCATGTTCCACCATCTCCCTCAATCATAAAAACCACATATTAGGGTTACCCATGTGGGCTGTGGGGTCCCATTGTAGGGAAACAGACTTACTGCCTCCCCAACAAGCATGTCGTAAGAGTAGACAAGCTGGCAGCTTCCTTCGAAGTTTGAGCGCATCTGCCTGCGAGGAAAGGAACCAGCAGTCTGCACACAGATTAGTAAGATGTGTATAATGGATGTGCATACAACACTCAGGTTCTGGATCAAGACTTTAGCCCAGAAGTGGACGAACACCCAGAACTTTCCTCCAGAGTTTACAGCTGGTAAATGCGAAGAAGAAGAAAACAGATCAAGGGCATGCAAGTTGTTAAATCATGACCATTCTTGGTTTCCTGAAGAAGGTAGTCTATTATAATTTTGCATCATGGTCAGGTGACCGTAGCAATCACCACTTCAATGTGACCTGGTGCCTACCTTCAGAAAACTTTAGACCATGATCAACGTTGTAGGGACTTTGAAAGCAACATCGTGCCTGAAAGATGTACCCCTTTTGTGTTTGAGTGGAAAAGTTTGGCAGAGCCCCTATGGTCTGCCCCTGGTCTGCAGCACATACTCCCCCCCCCCCAAGTTGATTAACAAAAGTAGAAGGAAAAAAACAACACTTTTACTTAATGAATTGAATGCTGTTTCCACAAAAGTTATAAATATCACCTTCATGTAGCAGGTCCCTTGTTCAGAGTAAAAGAAAAGATTCCTTTTCATGCCTTTTGGCGTGGCGCGGTGATTTCGGTCACAGGCATGAGGGGAAGTTAAGTCTGATGTGATGTGTATAAGGAGATATTCCGTACCCCACTCGGGCGCCAGTCCTTCACTGTTCTGGTTTTACGGAACCTCATGCAAGACTCCTGTTGCACGTCCCCGTCGTGCGGCACGGATAATGTCTCAAATGAGCATTAACAGAGTTGGCAGGGGATCTCGGAGCTGGCGGCCCCTAGAGGTGTAGTGTCCTTTCTGGCTCTCACCAGCCCGCCCCCAAACGCATGGGTGAAAAGTAACAAAACTCAAGGATTGCTTGCTAAATGTACCATCAAATGACAACTCTTGGTTAAAATTCGGGAGCGAATGGAAAACTGTGCTGCTGAGACTCAACCCTGACCGAGAGATTTACCCGCAGCCAAGACGAGTAACATCTCTTGTAGGCGACTTCTCGCAGCAAGATCCTACCTACGTACATCCTCTGTCAATCCTCAGTGTCGTCGTCACCGCGCTGAGGTACACCATGGCAGCAACTATTTAAATGCTGGCTTGA
Source organism: Candidula unifasciata (assembly GCA_905116865.2). Classification (NCBI taxonomy): domain Eukaryota; kingdom Metazoa; phylum Mollusca; class Gastropoda; order Stylommatophora; family Geomitridae; genus Candidula; species Candidula unifasciata. The sequence goes on along the minus strand of CAJHNH020000822.1, from coordinate 31,780 downwards.
AAACAATGTCCGACAAAGTTACACCCCGCGGCACACATGCAAGCCCGATAAGGAAATGTCTGAATGTCCGTATCCACTGGTCCAACTCGCCCGAGTGTTGGGACCAAACAGGTGAAGCCACGCCTGACGCATTTTGCTTCCCCATTCTGTCGTGCTAAGGGCACAGCTGAAACAACGTTAAAGGTGTCTGTCTAACGTAAGATGAAAAAGAATGTACCTATTTGTGTGGCCACAAACGTCCTAGACCTGCGGGCTGCTCCCCGCTGATCTCCGGAGAGCGAAGCCTTGTAGCGCGGGAAGCTCAATACACGGTTGTGAGGTTAAGCAGTCATAGGCAGGACGTGACGATTCCTTGGGTGAGCCCAGAACCAGAGCATCATGTGTCGGCTCTGCATTTATGGAAGCCTCCTTGGATGGCGGGGAATGCCCATGATCTGCCCCTGCCTTCCCTTGAGGGCTGAAAACTCTACATAGAGCTGCCTTAAGGACGACATGCCGGGGGCCACACCTGTTAAAAGTCAAAGAGGACACCACACAAATAAGGCAACATCTCGACCCACACAAAACAATGGCCACAGTCAACCTAGAAATAGGCTTGACGTCTTCCTCCGAAGTCGGAGTACATCTGCCGGAGAGGCGGGGAACGAGTACTGCAAACAAATAAGCCAGTAAAACGGATGTACACGCAAAACTCAGGTCAAGGTAAAAGTAAAAAGTCCATTTTGGACGAACAACCGTGACTTACCGCCGGAATTCACAGCCGGTGAACAAGAAGAAGAAGAAAGAAGAATGCCTTTTGGCGCATTGGGCATTTGGGAAGAGCACCCATATTTTTTACAGACCAATCGGTACTAGGTGTGTAATGTGGTCAGCATTATGCCGGCTGTCTTCACCTCCTCAGGACATGTTACCCATTTTAGGCTGGGTCGACCTGCAACGCCCATATCATCATGTTGAGAGTGACGCTCATCAAAACTGACTACATTTTTTGACTAGAGTGTTAGCTCCTGTTTCATCCTCCAAAAATCATGTTTCCTGTAACTATTACTTCTAAATGCCTATGGATATAATCTGACGGAAGATGTTTCATAGAGATAAAGTCCAGAATATGACAGGCTGAAATTGCATTTTATAAAATAAAGGACATTTTACGCAATAAATTGATTTTTCTGGTGACTAGCTAAACATAGTCAGTTTAAACACAGGGTTGTGAAACCTGTACTAAAGGCTTGTCAGTACATGAACAGTTACAATACACGCTGCTGGAGTTCGCAGGTTGTGGAGGAGCATGATCGCCCCTGCCAATTTGCAAGGAACTTGATGACAGTCAGAGGCTTAAGATGTTTAAAAAACCAAACCAGTCATTGTGGACTGTAAAGTCTGCCTACAAGTGTTGTGTAGAAAAGCAAGTAACTTTAACTTTAGCTAACATTTACATTTTAATTAGAAATAAATTAAAGATTTGGGTGGTGTCCTTTTTGTCTCCTGGCAACCAATGTTTTTGCATCAAGTCGGCCATTGACAATGACCAACAAGCAGGCAATAAATTTTTCTTTATTTCTCACCTTTGCTAACAACCACAGCCTCAGTCTCACAGGTTGTTTCCTGTCCGTTGACACTAATGACCTCCACACGAACTGTGTCCTTGACATGCTTGGTGACATGCAGATAACATACAAACCCACTGAAACAAAATAAAAAGATACAATTCCTCCATACTCATAATAAAAAAAAAATTAAAAAAATAAAAATTGCATAGCAGATACTACTATAGGGACATACTCACCATATATATAAATATGCACACACACACACACACATATATATATATATATGACACGCAATGAATGATACTATATCATAGTATACACTGTGGGGGACAACAGTTTTCATCCTTAAAGATATTTTACCACAGTGGAATCTTTCTCATGCTGTAAAAGATCTTGACTGTAAGGTTATCAAAGTTCTAACTTTACAGCAAGTGGATCACCCCAAAGTTGCACAATTCCTGTGCCAATGAAACAGATTATGATTGCGTCCATTCACAGTGGTGGTTTCTAACCTTTTTCAGGTGGCGCCACCCTTGAGAATATGACAAGACCCTCATGCCCCCCCCCCCTTGGGAATATGGTAAAACCCTCAAGCCCCCCCCCCCCCACCACTTTTGAGTATATGGTAAGACCCCACACATCCCTTTGAATATATGGTTTTGACCCCCATGGCACCTTCCTCACCCCCACATCAATAAACGGGATCAAAAAGAGGAAGAATGTGTTCCTAATCTGTAATTAAATGCAGGTGTTATCATATTAAATTAGATTTGTAGCAGCAGATGTACAAACTGTTAATGAAAACAAAAATGTCCTTGGCTTTTTGTTTTATAAATACTTAAAAGAATATTTTATTTATAATTACATTTTTAAAAATGTGTATATAACAGATTATTACAAGTACAAATGAACCAATTTTCACAAATTGCTTGATGCCCCCCTTCCCTTGGAGTTTGATCACGCCCCCCCCCCCCCCTTTGGAACTTCCTCACGCCCCACCCCCCTGGAAATTCCTCACGCCCCATCCCCCTGGAACTTCCTCACACCCCCCCCCCCCCTTGGAACTTCCTCACGCCCCACCCCCCTGGAACTTCCTCACGCCCCCCCCCCAGAACTTCCTTACCCCAACCCACCCCCACCCCCCTGGAACTTCCTCACACTCTCCCCCCCCCCTGGAACTTCCCCCACGCCTCCCTCTTGAAGCTCCCCCCCTCCCCCAAGCCTCCCTAGGTTATAAACCACTGATTTGAAGGGACATCTGCATCTTTCAGCTGATCTGAGCTCAGCTTACATATTGGGTCTCCTGTTTTTCATCATTATATGAGCATGCGATTAATTCAATGATCAGAAAACCAGTGGCCTTTGCAAATATATCCCATTCGAACTAGGTAACTTCTGAATTTGATGTTGAAATGTCAACTACTCACTCAGTCAGACCTAATCCAGCTTGTCTTTATGCTCCCTACTGTCCTTATTGCACATCAGACTATCTTGTCTTTATGCTCCCTACTGTCTTTATTGCACATCAGACTATCTTGTCTTTATGCTCCCTACTGTCGTTATTGCACCTAAGACTATCTTGCCTTTATGCTCCCTACTGTCTTTATTGCACCTAAGACTATCTTGTCTTTATGCTCCCTACTGTCTTTTTTGCACCTCAGACTATCTTGTCTTTATGCTCCCTACTGTCTTTATTGCACCTCATACTATCTTGTCTTTATGCTCCCTACTGTCTTTATTGCACCTCAGACTATCTTGTCTTAATGCTCCCTACTGTCTTTTTTGCACCTCAGACTATCTTGTCTTTATGCTCCCTACTGTCTTTATTGCACCTCATACTATCTTGTCTTTATGCTCCCTACTGTCTTTATTGCACCTCAGACTATCTTGTCTTTATGCTCCCTACTGTCTTTATTGCACCTCTTACTATCTTGTCTTTATGCTCCCTACTGTCTTTATTGCACCTCATACTATCTTGTCTTTATGCTCCCTACTGTCTTTTTTGCACATCAGACTATCTTATCTTTATGCTCCCTACTATCTTTATTGCACCTCATACTATCTTGTCTTTATGCTCCCTACTGTCTTTATTGCACCTCAGACTATCTTGTCTTTATGCTCCCTACTGTCTTTTTTGCACATCAGACTATCTTATCTTTATGCTCCCTACTGTCTTTATTGCACCTCATACTATCTTGTCTTTATGCTCCCTACTGTCTTTATTGCACCTCAGACTATTTTGATTTTTTTCTCCCTAATATCTGGTATACCTCATCTGTCTTGTCTTTATGCACTCTAATTTTTGGCACACTTTATCTATCATGTTTTTTTGTTTCCTACTGTCTTTATCATCATCGTCTGTGGCTTAGGGGTTGCGAATGTGGTTTTAATGCTGGGGTGCTGGGTTCGATGCCAGGCTCTGGACGGTCTGTCTTGCGTTGATTTTGACAGTGGTACCAAGAGCAATGGCAAACTACTGAATGTAAAATTTGCCTAGAAAAACCACAACAGCCAAAACAAAAATGCTGGCACAACTAACTTTTAACTGCCTTTATCACACCTCACCAATCTTATCTTCATGCTCTCTGCTCTCTCTGGTAAACCTCACTTGTCTTATCTTTATGCCCCCTACTGTCTTTATCACATTTTACCTATCTTTTCTTTATGCTTTCTTTCTCTGGCAAACCTCACTTATCTTGTCTTTATGCTCCCTACTGTCTTTATCACACCCCACCTATCTCATCTATATGCTCCCTACTGTCTGTATACCAATTAACCTGTCTTTATGCCCTCACAGTCTTTACCACACCTCAGCTATCTTGTCTTATGCCCTCTACTTTCTCAGACACAACTCACCTATCTTGTCTTTATTCTCCCTAATCTCTATGGCAAAACCCACCTATCTTGTCTTTATGTTCCCTACTGTCTTTATCACAACTCACCTATCTTGCCTTCATGTTTCCTAATCTCTCTCTGGCACAACTCACTATCTTGTGTTTCTTCTCTCTAATCACTCTGACTCAGGGTTCAGTGCATGTGAGACATGGCTCAGCGTTTGTGAAAGTGCACAGAAAATAGATACTTACCTAAGAGACTTGGCAAAGGGTACATAAAAATATACAGGATCCAAACCAACTGTTATGCTTGGTAAATAAGATTCGTTACATGCATCTGAAAGGAAGATTATGTACCATTCATATTATGTCAGTCAAAATATTCACACAGCTACAAACAAGTGGGATAAATATTTACTAATTTTCAACAAAATATCACCAACATAGTTTTGTTTTTACTTTATTATTGTAACACTGATCTATTTTCAGTTAGTTAGTTAATTAAGTAAGTCAAGAATTGACATTACAGCACTCGGGGCATTCAACCTGCTGCAAAGTTGCCAACTCCATTGGAAGAAATAGAGCAGAAGACATAATATATCTATAATGATATATTAAGAATAGATTTTATTTATTTATAAAATATAAGTGATGTATTGACAATAGAGCAATATTTCGTCCTCATCTTTAGCAACCAGCGCAGAGTTCCAATACTGATGGTACCGGTCACAATCCGGTTATAGGTCCGTCTTGCCTTTCCTCTGAGTGTAGAGAGTTGGCCAAACCCTCTGGTTATACTCAGGTGCCTCCTTCTCTCCAGGCCATAATAATCTTGTTTCTCTACTGATTCCGTTACTTGTTCCCAAAGGGCCTTGACAACATCTGCCCTGTCATACATCAGTTCACCACCCAGTGGTGCAGATCCAGCCAATCTGTCTGCCTGTTCATGATCCATACACATAGGAATTTTATATTCTCATTTCATCATCTCTCCTTCTTCTTCAGTGTTCACAGTTCAAAGAATTTTTGGTATGTTGTGTTGTAGTTTACAGCAAAGCTGTGATATCTGCACCTTGCAAGCCATAACACCTGATTTCAGCAAATCCCTAATAAGTCACTTTTAATGACATACTTGAATTTTTATCATGGCATGTAAAGATGTCAGCATCAAGACTGATACATGTTGTTGGAGATCATAAGTTGTGGAGAGACATGATCACCACACTACCTGGCAAGACACTTGATGATGATGATGATGATAATGATGATGATAATGATGATGATGAGAGTCAGTTTGTCTAGCTTCAGCACTGCATATGTGTCTGGTTTATTTCCTCTATACAGAAATTATCCAAGGCAATGGGCTCTTTCCTAACAATTTTGCCACTGCAGCTGCCTTGTGGCATACCCTAGGCAAAGTTCACATATGTTCATTTTACATGCTGGGTCTGCTTTTTTCAAATATCTGAGAATGAAATGAATTCAATGATTGGAAAGCCAGTGGCTTTTGCAAATATTTCCTATCTGAGCTTGAGCAATGGGTATATTCTGTTTTCCTAAAAAAAATTCTTCTCCTTCTTCTTCTTCAGCATTCAGAACCCTTGAAGTTCATTGCTGCAGATATCACCCGTCCCCATTCATTTCTCTGGTTGGCCTTCTTTTTCCAGTTGGTGACACCAAGTGTTTGAAGGTCTGTTTGGATATTATCTCTCCGTCGTCTTCTTGGTCTGCCTCGTGGTCTACGGCCATTCATCTCCCTTGTGTATACAGTTTTCACTTCTCTGTCATCGAACTTCTCTCAATATCCCCAACAATTTCAGTCTATTAGCTCTCATGATGCCAGTTATTAATGGTGATTTAAACAGATTATGAATAATTATGAATAATAAATAAAAAATAAAAAAAAATAATTACAAAATTGGGCCCAGATCTGACTTTTACGAACATGTTGATCTAATACCAATTTAATATAGATGTTGATATATTCCCAATACATTCCTCAAATGTGAATCTTTTTTTCAGTAAATCACATAGATATTGATTGTTTCTCAGTCACTTTTCTCAGTCAGCAAATACTACTTGTTTCTTCATACATACCTAAAGAAATGTTTTATTCCCAATATATCACTTAAATATTGCTCTATTGTCAATACATCACTTATATTTTATATATAAATAAAATCTTTTCTTAATATATCATTATAGATATATTTTGTTTTCTGCCCTATTTCTTCCAATGGAGTTGGCAACTTGGCAGCAGGTTGAAAGTTCTATACTGACTTCACTCTCAAAGACGACTCTTTTCAGGGCTTAAACAATCCAACCAAATAACCATCCAGTCAGCTAAACCAATCAACAAACCAACCAGACAACAAACAACCAACCTACCTATTTACGAAACCAACCAACCAAACAACCTAACGCCCCAACTAAACATCAAACCAACAACTAACTTATCAGTCAAACCAAACCAAACCAACAATGAACTCTCTTACTTTGAAACTAACACAGTTAACCAATGGACGCTAATGTAGTTGTTAAGCAGGGAACCTGAACACATATCCACATGTCCGAAGTTTGAATAACCCAACTAATAACTCACAACTTTTTACATTTATCTTTTTTCACTTCTACTTATTATCACACTTTTTTTAGGTCAATATCTGATTTGTGCCACTAGGTATCACATTCTAACGGATTGTACACACACACACACACACACACACACACACACACACACACACACACACACACTGTTAAATAAATTCACCTAGTCGCGCCTTACTACCCAAAAAAAAAAAAATAAATATAGCTTCTTTCTGAAAGCAACTCAATTTTATAAATAATTTTGCCATTTAAATCCTTGTAATTTAATAAGTGAAACTGTATAAATTGCACACAAGAATACCGTAGGTCCAGCCAATCAGTTGAAAATTCTTTTGTATCGGGGTCATCGATAGTTTTTAGACATACAGGATTTCCCCTCAACTAATAAAAGTGTGCCATTGGATAACTATGCATTTTTGTCTGTCTTTCTTTTTTTGTGTGTGTGTGTGTGTGTGAACAGTATATATTTATATATAGACGAGCCAGGGTACGCTTGTTTGAATGGTATGCCGAGATGTGCTGTTTTAAGTTATCAGTGACTCCATCGATCCATGTTCTTCTATGTCTTTTCTGTCTCTTGATGTTTCCGTTTTCTTGTTGTATGCTCTCACTGCAAGCATTGTTTCAGACTTGTCTCCCAATGAATATAAAGATGAGTATTTTTCAAAAAGTTCTTCAACTCTCTTCATTAACCACAAGATTTATTTGGGGTTTTCTTTGCAGCCTTCCTCAAGCAGCTAATTTCACATGTGGTCTTTTTCCCTCTTACCTTTTCCTAATAATGTATGAGATTCTGTTACTAACCTTGCTATATTGTTGATGCTGTTGACACCATTTCTGTTTTGCCAGACAATAGTGTTGTATTGTGTTATAGTGAGGTGATTCTCTCCACAGCACAAAGTCTGCGAAGTATTGTAAAGATCATGTGTTGACCAAGCAAAATTATCCCGTTTCTGCCTGCCTTGCATACTCTAAAGAAAAGGCAACGCCAGTACATTTGTATCAAAGCATGCTGCAGATGCTGCCAGATTGAAGAAGTCCTCTGTCTTAGCTTTCTTCCTAGATCAAACGACAACCAAGGCTACGCTCCTCGTCTGCCCTGCCATAACTGTACATTTTCAAGCTGCATTTCTTTTTTCCCTATGTCTGCCAACATTTGCTGGCATAGAATGTTTTTTAATAATTGAGGTATATGCTTTAAAAAAGAGAAACATCTTTTTTTTGGTCTCTATCTCTTCTTTTCCATGTTTTTCCGTTGCCTCAGTGTACTGCCAGTATTTCCCTTTTTCTAATAACAATTTTTTTAAAAATGAAAAATTGCCATTAAATGTTTGTTATAGCACAACAACATGTTTATTCTCCCAGCAGAAATGACATGTCTGTGATGAATCGTAAATGTGACAAAAAATGACAGCATTAGAAAAGACTATATTAGGAAACAAGTTGAGATGGATCCAGTGCTGAACTATACCAACAGAAAGCAGATCAAATGGTCAAGACCATGACAGGACAGTACATCACAGAGTCCTGTCACTTTGACACAATGGAAACAGAGCCAGATGTCACCCACACAAGCTATGGCTAGATGGAATATTTGAGGCTGTCAAATTTCACTACATAATACACGTCAAGGCACACACCCTATGTCTCATCAAAATCTGACGCTGAAAGGCATAACAGGGCTAAAGAACATGATACAACATGATAATTAGTGACAAAACAAAAAACTTACAGAAGGCATCCCTGGTGTACAGTTTCAGCTGAATTGCATCAACTTTTGAGGTTAAATTCTTATCCAAGTTGTAGAAAAATGTCAACGTGGCATAGTTGGATGAAAGATAAATCTTTGAAAATGCCTGGCCCCTGTCACACCATTCTAAAACAATCCGACTGCTTGTGTCTTGACCTAAGGTGAAATAGTACCACTTTTGTCAGCTTCAAAAGAGAATAAGTCACCACATTTGGTTTAAAAAAAAAAAGTTTTCCCTCCAGGATTGCATTTTGAGAGATTAGAACGCAATGACTCTAAGAGCTACCATGTGGGTTGAGTTGAATTGATTCAAGAACCGACATCACAGCACTTGGGGCATTCTCATAAGCACTCCGTCCCCATCTTCAGCTGCAAGTGTAGAGTTCCGATACTAATGGTGCCAGTAGTATTCTGAATAAATGCCTGTCTTGCCTTTCCTCTGAGCCTCGAGCATCTGCCAGAACCTCTCGTCACTCCCCGCTGCATCAATCTCACCAGACTGTGGTGATCCATCTGCTCCTCCGAACTGTACACGCTCTCCCATAAGGCACTAACCACATCTGCTTTATCATGTATCAGTATTCCCCCAAGTTGTACAAGGTCAGCCAGTCTGTTTGCCTGTTCATTTCCCAACACACCGACATGGCCAGGAAAAAAAATCCAGACAATACTGCTCACCCGAGTGAGGATGGAAATGTATTATGTGGATGAGAATCTAACAAGAACAGAAACTCTATTCAACCATATAACAGTTATATAGGGGCATCCTAATGAAGTAACCTGTCGTCCAACGTGGAAGGGGTTTGTGTACTTTAGTTTTTGACTTATAAAAAATGGATCATAATAAATATGCTACATACTTGTGGAAGATTGTTGTCTCTGAGGAACATTTTTATTTTCATCTATAAACATCCATGCTATATATTGGTGATGGTGTTTATACTTTAGGAAAGCTACAATAAAGGTTCAAGACAGAATAGACAAGCAAACCGTATTTTCAAAAGAGTAAATTTGAGGTTGCTGGTCAACTGGCTAGAATACGGTGTTCTCATGTGGGAGACGTTTGAATCCACGACTGTGTTTTAATGAAAGTGGAAAATTAGGGATGATAAAATGTCTGAGTAAAAGTATAAATATATGTGACAGCAATAATTGTCCTGAATTCTCATACTCTATTCAAGGAAGACTTTCTAGTCGTATTTGCCATCATCCTGTGCTGTATTTTCCATGCCTTGATGGCACTTCTTCTTCTTCTTCAGCATTCCTAGCCCTTGAGGTTCACTGCTGCAGATATCACACACCTCCATTCATCTCTCTGGTTGGCTTTCTCTTTCCAGTTGGTATCACCAAGGTTTTGCAGGTCTTTCTGGATATTATCTCTCAATCATCTTCTTGGTCTGCTTCGTGGTCTACAACCATACATCTCCCTTGTGTATACAGTTTTTACTTCTCTGTCATCTGACACTCTTTCAATATGCCCCAACCATTTCAGTCTATTAGCTCTCATGATGTCAGTGATCAGTGGTGATTTAAACGGATTATCTTCTTCTTCTCTTGTGTTCGCTTTCTGATTTACACCAACAGACAGGTTCTTGTGATAAACTTGACTGTTTTTATTAGTCCCATTCAACTTTGCGTGCAGTGATGACTCACTGGGCCAGTGTTCCCTTTTAAATGGGCTGAACAAGGGGCATTCTTGCAGGACATGTTCTGTAGTCTGCACACATAGCCCACAAGGGCACACAGGTGAACTACTTAGACGAAGCCTGTGCATATGCTGGTTAAGTTTGTTATGTCCTGTCCTGAGACGTAAGATAATGACCTGCCCATGCGGGTCAAGTAAGTGATAGTCATCTCTGGCCAGACACTGTTCACTTCTAATAGCCTGGATGGCCCCTTTTCTTCTCATAGTATGTTACTGCATTCTCTTCCTGGTCACATTCTGCCCCTTTCTTAGCAAGTTTATCAGCGGTTTTATTTCCTGAAACAGATTATGAATTTCGTTGTTGCTTCTCACTCTCCATTCACATGGGTCCAAATATTTGTCGTAAGACTCAGTTTTCAAAAATCTGTAATAAGGCTTCATTTCTTTTAGTTGTCCTCCAGGTTTCAGAGCCATGTAAAACAACTGGTCTAATCAATGTTTTATGTATTTTGATCTTGGTGTTGCAAGACAGACACTTTGACTTTAGCAGATGTTGAAGGGCATAGCATGCTTTATATCCAGATTGTATTCTAGATTGTATTTCTTCTCCCAGCATGTTGGAGCAGTTGAAGTTTGCACCCAAGTACTTATATGTTTTTGTTCGTTTGACTTTCATATTATCAACTTTTATGTGGCAGGAGTTTATATCCTTTCCCTGTCTAGTTATTATCATGTATTATGTCTTATCTTGATTGATAACTAGTCCCATTTTCTGAGCTGAATCTTTTAAGACAGTCAGTGTTTAAACAGTCTCTAGTTCATTTTCTCCAACGATATCAATGTCATCAGCATATCTTGTAGTTTTTCCTATAGTACACTCTTGTTTAAATTCCCTTATAATTTTCTCCAGGGCCAAGTTGAAAAGAAGTGGGGACAGAGCATCACTTTGCTTTAAACCAGATGTTATTTGAAAAGGGTCTGACCTTCTGCCTTTATATATTACTATATTACAAGTGTCTTCCATACATAGTTTGGTCATTGTAATTAACTTCTTTGGTATTCCAAAGTCCTTTATAGCACAAACATTTTTTTATGTACACTATCATACGCCTTTTTAAAATCCACAAACGATCATCCCCTTTGAAGAAATCTTGCGGACCTAAAAGATAATGCTGAAGAAGAAGTATCATCCCCAAGTTACATTGTCGTCTGTAACATCTGCTCATTACATTAATATATCAACCATTGTCCTAAGATAAAGCAGGCTAAAGGATCTCAACCAGATTCCACTGATAATATTGAAATATTTACACAGAATAGAATGGAATGTAAGAATGCTAGCCTTATGTGATATATAATGTCAAAAAGGGATGATAATTATGAGGATGTTTATGTTGACGATCAACTGTTGTGAAGGAAGGAGTTAACAGGAAAAACCTAAGACAGTCAGATATGGACTTACCATCATAAACAGTAAAGTGGCCCACATCGCACAACACATAGGGCACACTGAAAGCCTCAATGACCAAAGCTGAATTAGGATCAGAATTTCCAGAATTATCTATAGCCTCCATTGTCCAAGTGCACCTGGCATTTCAGTAGAAAGTAAAGGTAAATTCATTAACATTAACTTGCCTAGAACTACGACACTGGGCTACAACCGGGTAACAGTGAGGCGACAAAACAGGAAGAAGAACTTACTTAAATATCCTCTGGGCTGGAGATTGTTGACCAAATAACACAGAAATCCTGTGAAGACATCTATCCCTGATCCCAGCCAATCTCCGCCGAGCTGTGCCATACTGCATCAGGGTTTGAGGACTACTTACATGTCTCTCTGCAGATGTGGAGTTCTAGTACCTCCTCTGTAAACTCTTTGCTAGTTTGTGTGCTTGTAAAAGAAAGATCTGTTGCACATCCTTCCACATACCTCTGTTACATACTCCTGCTGCATACGAATGTTACATACCCCTGCTAACCACCCATGTTACACATTCCTGTTACATACCAATGTTACACACCCTTGTTACATACAAATGTTACACACCCCTGTTACATACCCATGTTACACATTCCTGTTACATACCAATGTTACACACCCCTGTTACATACCTATGTTACACATCCCTATTACATAACCATGTTACACACCCCTGTTAAATACCCATGTTACACAACCCTGTTACATATCCATGTTACACACCCCTGTTACCCACCCATGTTACACACCTCTGTTACATACCCATGTTACACACCCCTGTTACATACCCATGTTTCACACCCCTGTTACCCACCTATGTTACACACCCCTGTTACATACCCATGTTACACACCCCTGTTACATACCCATGTTATGCACCCCTGTTACATACCCATGTTAAACACCCCTGTTACATACCCATGTTACACAACCCTGTTACATACCCATGCTACACACCCCTGTTACATACCCATGTTACACACCCCTGTTACATACCCATGTTACACACCCCTGTTACATACTCATGTTACACACCCCTATTACATACCCATGTTACATACCCCTGCTACCCACCGATGTTACACATCCTTGTTACATACCCATGTTACATACCCCTGCTACCCACCGATGTTACACATCCTTTTTACATACCCATGTTACACATTCCTGTTACATACCCATGTTACACATTCCTGTTACATACCCATGTTAAACACCCCTGTTACATACCCATGTTACACACCCCTGTTATATACCCATGTTACACACCCCTGTTATATACCCATGTTACACATCCCTGTTACATACCCATGTTACACATCCCTGTTACATCCCTATGTTACACATTCCTGTTACATACCCATGTTACACATCCCTGTTACCCACCCATGTTACATACCCCTGCTACCCACCTATGTTACACATTACAGTTACATACCCATGTTACACATTACTGTTATATACCCATGTTACACATCCCTGTTACACATTCCTGTTAATACCCATGTTACACATTCCTGTTACATACCCATGTTACACATCCCTGTTACCCACACATGTTACATACCCATGTTACACATCCCTGTTACCCACACATGTTACATACCCCTTCTACCCACCTATGTTACACATTACAGTTATATACCCATGTTACATATCCCTGTTACATACCCATGTTACACATTCCTCTTACATACCCATGTTACACACCCCTGTTTCATACCCATGTTACACATTCCGGTTACATTCCCATGTTACAAATCCCTGTTACATACCCATGATACACATCCCTGTTACATACCCATGATACACATCCACGTTACATACCCATGATACACATCCCTGTTACATACCCATATAACACATCCCTGTTACATACCAATATTACACATTCCTGTTACATACCAATGTTACATTCTCCTGTTACATACTTATGTTACATATTCCTGTTACATACCTATATTAAACATCCCTGTTACATACTTATGTTACATATTCCTGTTACATACCCATGTTACACATCCCTGTTACATACCCATTTTGCATACTTTTGTTTCCGGATCAGGAGAACTATCTCTAAACAAACCTCACTTCAACAAAAAAAACCACTCATGAGTCAGATTGTCTAAATGCTATTGCATCAGGCTTGGAAGTTCAAGCTCAGAATTCTTCCTGACACACAGCCAACCAGTCAGCCAGCAGATTGATAAGCCAACTAGCCAGCAGGCAGATTGATCAGTCAACCAGACAGGCAGCCAGCAGATTGATCAGCCAACCAGCCAGCAAGCAGATTGATCAGCCAACCAGCCAGCCAGCCAGCGGATTGATCAGTTAAACAGCCAGCCAGCAGATTGATCAGCCAACCAGCCAGCCAGCCAGCAGATTGATCAGCCAACCAGCCAGCCAGCAGATTG
>CAJHNH020000822.1:0-12500 GCA_905116865.2 Candidula unifasciata | reverse complement strand
GAAAGCAAACATAGCGCTGACCATACAACTGCTAACTTCGCCTGAACATTTCAAATGCTCCAGTTGGTTCCATGCTACCCGCAGATCCACTGTGATTCTTATCACAATTCTGAAAATGAGACAACTTCAAACACAGCCTAAAGTTACTTACCCACTCTAACCAGGCTGTACTCAATCACAAATCCCCTACCCACGTAATAGGCATCTGTGAGAAACCTCAAAGTGATAGTGCCTGACATGGTTTTTAGGACATGCTTCGTTTTACCACACCATTTCCCCAGACTGTGACCTAAATTGCTGGGTGTACCTGAGAATAATGAGAAGAAAGAAGAATGGATGAACACAGCACATAACAAGAAGGTTTAGAGAAAGCGAAGACACATCAACCTAAACCCCAATGGACTGCAGGTCCACATGACTGAATGAATTAAGAATTGACATCACTGTACCGGGACATTCCCATACGTGCACCGTCTCCTTCTTCGTAGCAAAACGAAGAGTCGACATGCCTATAATTTAACTTGCAACCTGATTAGATCTGATTTGATTTGATTCAAGAACCGACATCACAGCCCTCGGGTCATTCCCATAAGCGCTCAGTTCCCATCTTCAGCAGCCAGTAGCATTCTGATTAAGCAACCTGATTAAAAGTCCGCATATGTTTCCCGCTAGGTGTTGAATATCTTTCAGTTCAGAACTTCTCCTCACACCCTCCCATTCTTCTTCTTCTTCCATCCTTCTGTCACAAAACTTATATCAGGAGCCGATAGCCTTTATGAAAGTTATCGTCCAGTCCATATCTTCTCATGTACCATACAGCTTTGTCTTCATTGTGGTTGGAACAGGCCAGATTGCGTCTCTGTTGTCAGCATACAGTTGACAGTGTTGGAGCAGGTCTCCGTGTTTCCAACTCCAACAATTTTGAACTTGAATTCGTCTTTCAATGTATTGGTTCTCTGTCTGTTCTAGTGCACTGTCTTTTTGATCCCAATGAACCTTCACATTGTCCGCTTTATCATTAAGCAGCTCACTGCCCAGAGGAGTGGCAGCAACTAATCCATCAGTCTGCCTCTTACCTTGCACACCTGCATCTGTTAGACAGAAAATCCTTTATATGCCCCTGATCTGAGTCTTATCGAGTGATCCAACGGTTACATGTGCCCCAATAATAACTTTTTTGGAGAGTAAACATGGTATCTGCGATTTGACCTGCTGGTCTGCCAACCAGGAAAAACTCTTGAAGTCTTAAGGATGACCAAACTTTCACGTAGCAGCACAGAGAGAAAAAACAGAAATACAAGCAAAGACACACATAGAAGGAAATGGATGTTTTGACCAATATCTTAGTCCAAAAAGTAAAAATAATTCCTTATTTACAAAACGAAAATAACACAAACATAAAGAAAAGTTAATTTAAATATCTAAGATCAATTTTTTACATTAGAAAGATGAATGGACCAAGAAATCGACACACAATGTGCAAAAACAAATCTGAACAACTAAAACACAGAGAAAGGAAATCTATGTCTACCAAGGCAAATTTTATGATGCTATGGTATCACCTGCTTCACAGAACTACGCTTAAGATATAACAGAAACACAGAGCAGGAGGAAGACAACGCAACAGATTATACGATGGCATCAAACTGCCTTAAAGAAATGCAGATAAACTTATACAATGCAACGGTAGCTCTAGATACAAAAATGAGACAATTTTAGGAACAAACGTCTTAGAAGAAGAATAAATCTCCACGGGAAAGATTTAAGATCTAATATGCAAATAGGTCAAGAGACAGAGCAAGATTGTGTATCAAATTTTATTTAAAAAAGCGCCGCTGGAATTACATCGGAAATGCACTCATAATGGATAGGACCAGACTTCCCCATCAAGCCCTCAGATGGACACCCGAGGGGAAAAGAAAACGAGGAAGACCAAAAGAGACTCTACGTAAAGCCATCATCAGGCCTAATTAACATTCAATACCTAAAGCATGTGGCAACGAACCGCCAGACAGGGAGAGCTGTTACCTGTGCCCTATGTGCCGCCCTTGGCTTGAAAAGAAAGACTAACTTACTAACCAACCAAACAACCAACCAACCAACCAACCAACCAACCAACCAACCAACCAACCAACCAACCAACCAACCAACCAACCAACCAACCAACTAACTAACTAACTAACTAACTAACTAACTAACTAACTAACTAACTAACTAACTAACTAACTAATTAAACTAACTAACTAACTAATTAAACTAACTAACTAACTAAAGGCTGACTGACTGACTGACTGACTGACTGACTGACTGACTGACTGACTGACTGACTGACTGACTGACTGACTGACTAACTGACTGACTGACTAATTAAGTGACTAATTAACTAACTAATTGACTGACTCACTGATTGACTGGACTGACTGACTGACTAACTGACTGACTAAACTGACTAACTAACTAACTAACGAACTAACTGACTGACTGACTGACTGACTAACTGACTGACATGCTGACTGACTGACTGACTGACTGACTGACTGACTGACTGACTAACTAACTAACTAACTAACTTATTTTCTTACTTACTTACTTACTAGCGACCTAACTAACTCACGAACTAACTATACTATACTACACTGTACATTAGAAATGGCACCCTTCAGTTTTTTTCTAAACACTATCATGGGGCGACGGGAGAAGAGAATAAGAAGAAGTATATACCGAAAAAGTAATCCACGTGTTATGATATTACCGGGGGAAAAACACCCAACTCAATAACAAAAACAATGTCAGTAATAATAATAATAATAATAATAATAATAATAATAATAATAATAATAATAATAATAATAATAATAATAATAATAATAATAATAATAATAATAATAATAATAATAAATAGAATAATTCACAAATGGAAACTCAAACCTTCCAATATTTCCAAAGAATCATTGCAGCTATCAGGTTTGAATGAATAAGGGGCGTCAAAATGAAGCTCTAATGTTGTCAGTTGCATTCCGAAACCGGTGCTGTGGTTCACTGTAGACTCCAGTACCCACTCACAGCGGAGGTTGCTGGGGGAGGATATAGGTTGTAGAGTTGAAAGGTTGAAGTCGAGAGAACCTCAGTTTTATCCCATATGGCTTAGACACTCTCAGCAGAACAACTAGCTGTCTGATGAGAGCATCACACGAACGAAGCAAGGACACCGTAGCTCAGGCCACGATTCCCATAGATCTCCTTAAAAACTTCACAATTGAACCAATCGACGCAGCCGTGAAACGAACCTACGACCTTCAGAGCGCGCGGAAAACCACTTCATCACGCAGACCCCTGAGGTTGTAGAATGTTAAAAGTGTTGCTTCAACAGACTGTATTATAAGATATTATAAGATATAACAGAGCTCCTTTTCTTCTTCTTCTTCTCCTTCTTCTTCTTCTTCTTCTTCTCCTCCTCCTCCTCCTCCTTCTCCTTCTTCTTCTTCTTCTTCTTCTTCTTCTTCTTCTTCTTCTTCTTCTTCTTCTTCTTCTTCTTCTTCTTCTTCTTCTTCTTCTTCTTCTTCTTCTTCTTCTTCTTCTTCTTCTTCTTCTTCTTCTTCTTCTTCTTCTTCTTCTTCTTTCTTTGTGTTCGCAGGCTGTAAACTCCAGCAAAAAGTTCAGGTTGTTAGTCCACTTCTGTACTTTGGTCTTGTTTTACAGGACATGAGTTTTGAGTGCACTTGGGTTTACAGATCTGGCTTATCTGTATGCAAACTGTTGGTTCTTTGCCTCTCAGACAGATACACTCTGACTTAGAATGAAACTTCCCTAATCAGACGCCTTGTACGACATGCTTGTTATAGAAGCAGCGGGTGTATTCTTTCCCCCTTAACTGACGCCCTGAACCCACACGGGTAATAACAGAGCCAAACAGACTGCACTTAGCAGTTGCCAGCAAAGGTTAGGGCCAAGGTCACACTCTACTGTGATTTAAACAAGAGTGCAAGTAGGACATGAATGATACAGGTATTGGAAAGAGGATGCCACGGATTGTGTTGCATGAAGGGAATAGGGACAAAGGAGGAGAGGACTATAACCAGGTTCAAAGATGAGCTTTAGAGAAGAAATCTATCAAAGATATGTGATGACAACAATGATCCTAGAATATTATGTTTCTTTGGGAAAAGGGGGGGGGGGAGGAAGAAACGGAGGGGTGTGAGGAATTTTTACTTTGTGTGAGCTGGTCTTGCTAGTCATGTTCGCCATCGCCATGGACTGTGATCCCTATGCCTCTTTTAGTAAGACGGAACGCTCTTCTCTGAAAATACTGAGAGGTGCCAACAAAACTCTAAAAATTTAATCACAAGATATTGTACCCAAAAGACTTCATTACACGTCTGTGTTTAAGACTTAACAGACTCCACTATAATAGTTCATGTAAAATATAACAGACATCATCATATAATTTTAGAGTTAAAATATAACAGACTGTAATAAAATTCTTTATGTAAAATGTAACATGCATTATCATATAAATCTTGGGTTAAAATATATCTGACTGCAATATAATCCTTTATGTAAAATATAACAGACATCATCATATAATTCTAGAGTAAGATTTGAGAGACTTTTACATAGCTCTGAATTCAAGATATACCCCAACATAACCTCTCTAGGAGTTGAGTTGAACTGAGTTGAGTTGAGTCAAGAATTGACTCGGATCATTCCCATGGGTGCTCCATCCTCATCTGCAGCAGCCAGCGCAGAGTTACAGTACTGATGGTACCGGTCACAATCTGGTTATATGTTCGTCTTGCTTTTCCTATGAGTGCAGTGAGCCGGGCACACCCTCTGTTTACACCCACGTGCTTCATTCTCTCCAGGCCATAAAATTCTTGTTTCACTACTAATTTCGCTGATTGTTCCCATAGGGCCTTGACCACATCTGCCTTGTCATGTATCAATTCACCACCCATTGGTGCAGATTCAGCCAGTCAGTCTCCCTGTTCATTACCCACCACGCCGGCATGGCCAGGAGAAAAGATCCAAAGTATGCTCACTACCCGTGACCTTCCCAGTAAAGCTTGCCACTCTGCTCGAAGCACCTCTCTAGGAAGTGGCAGTAAATTAGGCAAGAGTTGATCAAATATGGCAGTGAGAAAAATGCTTGTCTGCCGAAAGTCTGAAACCGTGAAAACATTATGTCTTTAAAATTCTAACACAGCATGACCACTGAATTAACAAACAACATTGTCATGGCTGTAACACTGTACCTGTAAATAAAAACTAGACAATTCACTATCACATCAACACAACTGAGACTAGAAAATTCACTATCACATCAACACAACTGAAACTAGAAAATTCACTATCACATCAACACAACTGAAACTAGAAAATTCACTATCACATCAACACAACTGAAACTAGAAAATTCACTATCACATCAACACAACTGAAACTAGAAAATTCACTATCACATCAACACAACTGAAACTAGAAAATTCACTATCACATCAACACAACTGAAACTAGAAAATTCACTGTCACATCAGCGCAACTGAAACTAGACAGTTCATGACAATATCACAACTAAATATGAACTTAACTATTAACGATCACACCACTACAACTGAAACTTGACTATTCACTATCTCCATACCTCGTATGGGTTACAAGACCCTATGGTGGAGGAAACGAGAATAGACCCGCTACTTTCCCAAAATGCATGTCGTAGCAGTCGACTAACTGGAGGCATCTTTCGAAGGAGTGCATCTGACAGCGACACAAGGAACCAACAGTCTGCATACAAATAAGCCAGATCTGTAAAAACGGATGTGCACTCAACACTCAGTTTCTGGAACAAGACTAAAGTCCGGAGCTGGACGAAAATCCAAAACTTTCCGTCGGAGTTCACAGTTAGTAAACGCGAAAAAGAAGAAAAAGATAGAAGAAGAAGAAGAAGAAGAAGAAGAAAAAGAAGAAAAAAGAAGAAGAAGAAGAAGAAGAAGAAGAAGAAGAAGAAGAAGAAGAAGAAGAAGAAGAAGAAGAAGAAGAAGAAGAAGAAAAAAGAAGAAGAAGAAGAAGAAAAATAATAATAATAATAATAATAATAATAATAATAATAATAATAATAATAATAATAATAATAATAAATAATAATAATAATAGGAAGAAGAAGAAGAGGAAGATAAAGAAGAAGAAGACTATCACTATCACAGACAAAACGTTTTATAACCAACTTGTCATAGTGATCAGGATATCCAGGGGAGAAAACTCTCTTTGGCGTGTTCTCTACAGTCAGAAATTCCGGAGATCCGTTACATGGAGAACCTGAAACAGTTGAAGTTGACAAAGAGTTAACACAATTACAAAAGGCAGGGTCACCACAATCTTTGCTTAGGCGCCCTGGTATATGGTACTAGACCCAGATGTCTTGCTGCAAAACTTGGCTTCTTCGCATCACCAGTCATTGATGCATGACAAGCTTATATCTATATATATAAAAATCAATGTTTGTGTGTTTGTTTGCCCCCTATAGACTCGGAAACTACTGAACCGATTTAGCTGAAATTTTCAGGATATGTTTGTTTTGATACCGGATGTTAAACCATCATGGCTTGAAATTCAACCTGTCACTGTTAGAGATAGGTGACCACAATTTAAGCAAAAATATTCGCAACTAATATTTAAATTGTTAGTGACATCTAATTATAGCCACGTTAGTAATTTCGCATGCGCCGTAGTCAGAACGCAAGTCTTCCGCTATTCGCCGGCGAGTTACGTGCAGCCAACGCCTTCTCTAATAACATAGAGTAGGTCGTGGTACAACATACAAGACTATCTCTATATTTGTGTAGGCAGTGATTGCCACAATAACCATATTAAACACGATTTCTATTTTCTGTTTTTTTTTTGTTCAAACAACCTTCGATGGGAAAGGGGGGGGGGGGATGGGGGGGGGGGGGGCATCAAGGACTATCTCGACGTCGGCGCAGACATTGACTGCGACATTAACTTCATTAACCGTGTTAGACACGTGCGATTTCTATTGTTGTGCCGTTTCATGAATATACCTGGAGTATCTGTCTATTAGAAAACAATTGCCTGCGGTTTTGAGTTGTGTTATAATCAGACACAGTAGTAGTAGGGTCACATATCTCCATAGTTTAGTTCTCTTTTCGTTGCTCCTATGAAGTGGCTGCTGCTTGGTCGAATGGTTACAACACAGGGTTCCTGTGCGGGAGACCAGGGTTCGAATCCGCAGTAGTATATTTTTTTTATCCCGGACTAAAATAATATCCTTATCTGCTCTGTCGTGGTGACAGCACTAGCCATGTTGCCCTTAATACTAAAAAAAAAAAAAAAAAAAGACAAGTAAATGGGTAAACTATTTGATAATTAAATTTGACCATTTCGCATACTTATGATTGCATTTTTAAACTTTCCGATTGCATGGTTACGCTGAAATTTCATAGCTTTCCATTTATTTTCATTTAGATTTAGTTATTTCATCTGCGTTGGAATTTTAAGCTGTGCTGTTTACCAAAGCGTTCATTTCCTAATTATGGTGTTTTTTTTTCCTGTTTTCATTTGCTTTTCAAGTGTCTTTGTTTTTTTTTTCTTCCAACTACTTCAATGAGGGAAAGAGTTGTCGGTGAATTTTTTTTGGGAGAGGGGGGGGGGGGGCAAACTGTTAACTGAGAGAGCTTTAAGTCACAGTAACTGCTTTACCCACTAAAAGTAGCAGCAGCAGTAATAGTTGTGGTTGGGCTGTTACACGGTAGTGCTCTCATGTGAAGACCGCCGGTAAGGTTATGGCGTTTTTCTGTCGGGAAACGAAATTATACATCCTAACCTGACCAGTCTGTGGCGACAGCACTAACCAAATCTTCTGGCTCACCACTCTCTGTCTACTCCGATGGTAACACAGATAGCAGTGACATTATTTTAGCTACTGTGGTGGTGGTCGTGGTAGTAGTTGTACTGGTACTTGAAGGATGATGTGGTAAATATTACACTAGCTCCATTCACTACCTATTACAATTCCTGCTCCCCATTTTAGTCCGGATGGTCAGGGATGTCAATGTCAGTTACAGCAACAACAAAAATATCGCCAGGTAATGATTTTCGAATCCTTCGAAGAGGGAGAGAGCAGTAGTCGGTGGAAGAGGGGAGGGGAGGGGGGGGGGGGTAATGACTTAAATTTAAGAGAACTTAAAGAGCTTTACATGTGATTTTCAAGTTCTTATTACCTAATTTGTTTATATTTTACTAATGCTACCTCCGCTTTTCTATTTTTTTACGACTTACTTTGTTATTTACAAGTACAGTTGTAGCTTTACTTCCGTCTCCTATAAAAATACAAACAGCTTTAGCATGTGATAACCAAATAACCATTTTTGTTACTGTGCTAATAACACCATTTAAACGACCAATAATATAAAGACACAATTATAAGGTGCGTGTTCTAAAGTTGGAAAACCAGACTATCTCTATATCTGTGCAGAAAATGATTACGACATTAACTATATCAGACACAAGCGATTTCCATTGTCTTTCTTTTCCAAAAACCTTTGATGAGGGAGAGAGTAGTAGGTGGATTTAGTTGTGGTGGTGAGGGGGGGGGGGGGCGGGGATCAAAAACTATCTCTTATCTGAGCAGACAATGATTGTATTAGACACGTGCGATTTCTATTTTCTTTCATTTCCATTTAGCCAAACTATGCCACAGCAACGCGTGGCCGGGTACAGCTAGTATATATATATATATTGTAGTCGTCCTATGTGGGATGCAATTTTTCGTTATTTAAAGCCCCACTGTGGCTTTTGCTGGGGGCCCTAAATATAGCGGGGCCATAAATATGGCCTAACGGCTGAAAGGGGATTCTGGGACCTCTCCACGGGTGATCTTCATCCGCATGGTGGCACTTTGTGACACCGGGTGTTTATCGCTTGTGCGATGTCCTGTGGGGTACAACAAGAGAGAGAGAGAGAGAGAGAGAGAGAGAGAGAGAGAGAGAGAGAGAGAGAGAGAGAGAGAGAGAGAGAGAGAAGCTGATGTTTGTATATGTTTATTTAACCGATCAACATCACGGCACACGGGCGTAACCTATAAGGGCTCCCTCTTACTTCTAACTCAAGCCTGAGTCTGAAGAATCTTAAAGGAGTGCACAAACTCCGTTGCACTAGCGAGGATTCTGAAATACTATGGGTATTTTTTAAACTCCAGATTTTGCCCGGGCAGCGTCATTAGGTTACTCTTTTTAGATTTCCAACTGCCATATATTTGTCGTCTCAATACAAGTGGCAATTTTTTTAAAGCCCCACCGCGACTGTGGTCGGGGGCCCTAATATAAACTAACGGTTGAACGGGGTTTCTGGAACTTGCGCCAGGGTGATCCTCATCCACATGTGGCACTTTGTGTCATCGGGTGTTTATCGCTTGCTGGATGTCTTGGTGGGGTTGAATCTCAGTATCCAGGTCCATTATGCCAAGGTCCTTTTTACGTGCTCAACAATACACTCGGGAGTCCGGTCTTACTACCTAGAGACCAGGAAAAAATACCAAAAGTCCACGTAAAAAATCCCAGCCTTCACCTGGGTTTGAACCCAGGACCTCCAGCACTCGAGGCGGATACCATACCTCGAGACCACTCAGACGACTGATGCAAGACAAGCTATAGTGCGTTTCGAATGATGTGCCCTCACACTTTAACAAACATCTCAAAAACGCTTGTATGTATCAACACGAATTTCGCCATGTCACTCCCATGCCCAAATGAGTTTATTAATTACACTCGCACGAGTCCTGATGTTTCATTAAAGCGGCAAATTTCTTTGATCTTTGTTTGACTAAAAATAAATTGAGTGCCCCTAAAAAATATTATATATTGTAATTAACATACACATGGAGATGGTTTGGAAATCAATTCACATATACAATAATGCATGTGATTTTTTGATAGCCTATCTTGCATAAATGAAAAATTGTTTTCATCTAACTCACAGGAGGCTAATTTGGGAGACGACCACCTCAGGGTGAAACGTCTATGAAACGTGTGCAATTTATTATTTTGAAGAATTTTTACTGCTCAAATAACTGTAAGCATGCTGACTTTTTGTTGTGAATCGGCGGTTGCTCTCTCTCTCTCTCTCTCTCTCTCTCTCTCTCTCTCTCTCTCTCTCTCTCTCTCTCTCTCTCTCTCTCTCTCTCTCTCTCTCCTCTTTTTTCCACACACCGTGAATAAGGCAAAATGAAAACTAGATATTTGTTTATATTTAAAAAAAAATATGTAAATGAAAATAATTATAAGCAGGTTCCACGCCAGATTTCATCAGCTTACACCGAACGTTTACTGAGTTGCCATATTTCATCAGCTTACACCGAACGTTTATTGAGTTGCCAGATTTCATCAGCTAACACCGAACGTTTACTGAGTTGCCAGATTTCATCAGCTTACACCGAACGTTTACTGAGTTGCCAGATTTCATCAGCTTACAACGAACGTTTACTGAGTTGCTGATTTTTAAATCTAAGTTACACATTTTAAAAGTTGGGCACGACTTTTGGTACGTGCTATAGATATTGTAATGTCCCTTTACAAATAAACGCCACAAAGGGGAAAACATATCGTCATGGTCTGAAGAGAATATTGTAAGACCAGGAGGAGATCTGGCTGACTCTTGACACTAAGGGGAAGGCGATATACAGACAACTAGTACCCACAGGACTGAAACTCCGTTTTAGCAAGCTTAACGGGGGGACAAGTTGGGGGGAGGGGGGGGGATGTAATGGCAATGTTCCGAATGCTATGAAGTCCGATCTCAAATTATAACTCAACCTGACCAGTCGACGCTTGTTCGTTTAAAATCAGCCGAAATTAAAGATTATATATCTGTTTCGTGACGAAATGAAGTTTTACGAAGGTGGGAGTTTCGGCCCCACGCTGTAACTCCCAAACTGGAGGACTAGGGTGTCTACTTTTTGTGTATTCTTTATCCTTTGATCTATTCTTTGACTTTTCCGGCTTTGGAAGCCCTGCTGATAGTTAGGCCACCGCCCTCATAGCTCTCATAGTGAGGTAAAAACTGTGTACACAAGGGAGCTGGATGGTCATATGCCACATGAAATGGGTGATTTAGAACACAAAACTAATATGTTAGAGACAACATTTACAAATATGCAGGATATCAGAAACCCAAGAACGCTGTTTTATACAATATTCTTACCAATGCTCTGCTATCAATGTCAAGGATGGACACTGTCTTCAGAAGACAGAAGGAAAATAGTCAAGACAGAAATAAAATGTTTACGTACTATGCTAGGTGTAACAAGGAAAGATCGTCTTAGGAACGATGATAACAGGAGGAGAATCGGCACAGAACCAATACTGAACTTTATAGGTAGACAACACATCAAATGGTTTGGCCATGTAACAATATTTGTAGCAGACAGGGCACCACAGAGAGCAATATTATACGGATACAACGGTAACAGACCCAGAGGTCGACCATGCACATCATGGACCGCAGAAATATCAGAGACACTGAAAAGTACTATACACGAAAGGCCCGTTCTGGAGATCTCTTCCTGCCCTGACGCCGCGAGGCATTCCAGGAGTAGAGAAAGGAAGAAGAAGATCAGAAGAACCTCTTGGCAGTGGTGAAACGTCGCAAGCCAGCTTGGTTCGGGCACTTGGTGAGACATGATTCGATTGCAATGACTTTACTTCAAGGACCAGGAGCGCTTACCTTACATATTGTCCAGGAGAGAGCTTCAAGGGTTCTTAGACCTCTTTAAACGCAGCATAATAATCAAAACAATCGAGTTTTTGTTCTGGTGTTATTCAATGAAACGCAAATCAAGGTCTTTATTTAGGTTGTTGTGTGTGTGTCAACGCCCCTGTAATACTTAGCGGCGTCCGTGGCTTAGGCGTTGCGAGTCCGACGTAATTCCAACGTACCGCGATCGAAACCCACTGATGTCTGCGAGGATTTTTATCATAGTATGGGGCGCGGCATGTGGACCCACCCTAAAATGGGTACCAGGATAGCTGTCCTGGGGAAGTAGAGACGTCTGGCGCAATGCTGACCACATTACCTACCTATTGACGAATTGTGTGTAAAAATATTGGCTCTCTTCCCCTTTACCCGGTACGCCTGAAGGCGGAAAATGCTTTGCTTTGCTTTGCTCTGTAATACTTTGGGGTGAGTACCGTTACTGTTTTTCCCCTAAAAAACAAAGTGCTAAATTTTAATGTACTGAAGTACAAATAAATAGTTTATATATATATATAATATATATTATATTGTATATAATATATATATATATATATATATATATATATATAGTATATATTATAATATATATATATATATAATACAATTAAATACGTATAGAACACTTAAAGAGAAAACTGTTTTGCATATAACGGGACGGCTAGTTAGATTCGTTCAAAATTACCAAAACCCCCAGTCTGCGGCACCCCTGAGTTATAGTAGAATAGTTAATAAAGGAA
>CAJHNH020000821.1:0-13687 GCA_905116865.2 Candidula unifasciata | reverse complement strand
CTGATTAGGGTCGCCAGTCCTGGTTCGAAAGATCACCATATTTACGGATCAGGTCAATGTCCTTGTCCCGCCTCACCAGTGTGGCCTAGTTATCCAGGCATACATTTTTCCGCCTTCCCCTCGTCCTAGACATATATAAAAGGCGCCGTGGTCACTCTTCGGTCTTAGGGGCCTTCGAGTACCTTGCTATCCCGCCCTACCAATTCCCCGCCCCCCTCCCCCCCCCCCCCACCCCAAGAAAGAAAAACATCCTCCACCCCCTGACAATTTGCAGGCGAGTAAGTGTCCCGTGACCACGAATTGACGTTCTCTTTGAAAACGGCGCGTATTTCTAAAGCAGTGGCTCTCACTCTTCCTAGTGACGGGACCCTTATGTTCTGGTGACGCCAAACAATTATTTTCACTCATAATTTCAATGAATATATGTTTTTCGATTGTCTTAGGCAACCCTTATGAAGGAGTCGTTCTACCCAACCCAAAAAGGGTCGTGGCCGGCAGGTTGAGAACCGTTGTTTTAAAGTCTACACATTTTTGTATGCAGAACATCTTTGAAAAGTACATGACGTCATCAAGAAACAGGCTTTAAAAAATCATTAATTTATTACGGTAGTTACTGCTACGGTTTAACGCAGTTTTGGGGAAGCAAGAAATCATCATTGAAATATTCTTTGTAACAGGTCTAGTAGTTATAAGGACAAGGACATTGACCTAATTGGCGATTCTGGTGACTGCGTGAGATAGTAAAACACGACAGTCTGTGTTTACCAGTACGGCACATTATTATTATTGTTAAAACGTTCCGAAACAAGACAAACCCACTGAAGTTCTCATCCTACCCCAGAAAATGTGCTAAGAGACCGAGCCTACAACTAAGGCCCCATTCTTCATGTCACCCCTGTCTATGTGTGATCAGTTTCACCCCTGTCTGTGTGTGATCAGTTTCACCCCTGTCTGTGTGTGATCAGTTTCACCCCTGTCTGTGTGTGATCAGTTTCACCCCTGTCTATGTGTGATCAGTTTCACCCTTGTCTGTGTGTGATCAGTTTCACCCTTGTCTGTGTGTGATCAGTTTCACCCCTGTCTGTGTGTGATCAGTTTCACCCCTGTCTGTGTGTGATCAGTTTCACCCCTGTCTGTGTGTGATCAGTTTCACCCCTGTCTGTGTGTGATCAGTTTCACCCCTGTCTGTGAGTGATCAGTTTCACCCCTGTCTGTGTGTGATCAGTTTCACCCCTGTCTGTGTGTGATCAGTTTCACCCCTGTCTATGTGTGATCAGTTTCACTCTTGTCTGTGTGTGATCAGTTTCACCCTTGTCTGTGTGTGATCAGTTTCACCCCTGTCTATGTGTGATCAGTTTCACCCCTGTCTATGTGTGATCAGTTTCACCCCTTGTGTGATCAGTTTCTTGTCTGTGTGATCAGTTTTCACCCCTGTCTGTGTGTGATCAGTTTCACCCCTGATCAGTGTGACCAGTTTCACCCACTGTCTGTGTGTGATCAGTTTCACCCCTGTCTGTGTGTGATCAGTTTCACCCCTGTCTGTGTTGTGATCAGTTTCACCCCTGTCTGTTTGTGATCAGTTTTTCACCCCCTGTCTTGTGTGATCAGTTTCACCCCTGTCTGTGTGTGATCAGTTTCACCCCTGTCTGTGTGTGATCAGTTTTCACCCCTGTCTGTGTGTGATCACTGTCAGTTTCACCCCTGTCTATGTGTGATCAGTTTCACCCCTGTCTATGTGTGATCAGTTTCACCCCTGTCTATGTGTGATCAGTTTCACCCTTGTCTATGTGTGATCAGTTTCACCCTTGTCTGTGTGTGATCAGTTTCACCCCTGTCTATGTGTGATCAGTTTCACCCTTGTCTGTGTGTGATCAGTTTCACCCCTGTCTGTGTGTGATCAGTTTCACCCCTGTCTATGTGTGATCAGTTTCACCCCTGTCTGTGTGTGATCAGTTTCACCCCTGTCTGTGTGTGATCAGTTTCACCCTTGTCTGTGTGTGATCAGTTTCACCCCTGTCTGTGTGTGATCAGTTTCACCCCTGTCTGTGTGTGATCAGTTTCACCACTGTCTGTGTGTGATCAGTTTCACCCCTGTCTATGTGTGATCAGTTTCACCCCTGTCTATGTGTGATCAGTTTCACCCCTGTCTATGTGTGATCAGTTTCACCCCTGTCTGTGTGTGATCAGTTTCACCCCTGTCTATGTGTGATCAGTTTCACCCCTGTCTGTGTGTGATCAGTTTCACCCCTTTCTGTGTGTGATCAGTTTCACCCCTGTCTATGTGTGATCAGTTTCACCCCTGTCTGTGTGTGATCAGTTTCACCCCTGTCTATGTGTGATCAGTTTCACCCCTGTCTATGTGTGATCAGTTTCACCCCTGTCTGTGTGTGATCAGTTTCACCCCTGTCTATGTGTGATCAGTTTCACCCTTGTCTGTGTGTGATCAGTTTCACCATTGTCTGTGTGTGATCAGTTTCACCCCTGTCTGTGTGTGATCAGTTTCAGATATTAAACACCGCTCAACAAAGTGAGTCAAGTTATAATCGGCACAGACTGGGTCAATGCCCGGACTAGATGAGGTACCATAGGAGTTGTGGAAACTGAAAAAGACAGGTCATCGCATTGTGTTTTGATATTTAAAGGGTTAAAACAAACATATTACATTTGAGCCAGTTGTATTCACTTATTCAAGTGAACACACACACACACACACACACACACACACACACACACGCACGCACGCACGCATGCACCCACACACACACACGCATGCACCCACACACACACACGCAAGCTAGCCCGCACGCACACACACACTGTGAGAGAGAGAGAAAGAGAGGGGGACAGAGAGAGAGAGAGAGAGAGAGAGAGAGAGAGAGAGAGATAAATATAGTTCGTTTCAAAACTCGTGCCGGCACATTATACCGCAAATCTTGAAAACGATTGCACGGTTCAACAGGAATCTCTGCATGAAGCTTTAAATTTCACTTGTCCTTATGATTTCACACTTTATAATTCCACAATACTGCTGTTTTCTTAAACCGACATACTTCTGCTATTTGTATGACTAAAAATTAGTTACCCCCTTCCCCCCTCCTCAATTAAAAAAAAAAAACGTAATTGATACATGCGTGGCGAGTGGAAGTCAGCTCACATATGCGGTGATGCGAGGTGGTTATTTTCTTAGCCTATCCTGCATACCAAAAAAAATCCTCAGCTCACGCGAGACTAATGCTGGAGATAACCCAAGAGTGCCACACCGAGGTTCGTTGCGTATCATTTACAGGATGTTGCAAATCCAATCCCAACAGCCCCTGGCTGTTGTGTTTTCTCTAGGCAAATTTACGACGTCTAATAGTTTGCCATTGCTTTCTTGATACCACTGTCAAAACCAACGCAAGGCGCATGGCCCGCAGCTGTGATCGAATCGACTTAGCCACAGAGCCACACACTAGAACACGCGTGTAATGTGGTGTTTTGAAAAGCACCGTTACTCAATTAATTGTAAACATGCTGACTGTTTGCTTCGAATCAGTGCTTGTTTTTGATATACCACATATAAGGCAAAAATGAAAAATTTGATTTTTGTTTAAATGTTGTTTATTCACAGGTGTTGAACGTGATTAAAAGAAAATTAGTAACCACGGAAATGAGATGTCTGAGAAGGGCTGTAGGAGTGACTATAAGAGAAAAGATCAGGAATGAGATCATAAGAGAACAAGTCGGTTACAGAGTTAATTCTTAATCCAGACAAATACAGCAAGTGAAATGGTTTGCAACAGAGAGAGAATGCCTTGTGACACCATACCATACAAAGAATACATGGAAAGAGGAGAAGGACGTAGAGCACGGGGTAGACCAAGAACAAGATGGAAGGATAATACCAGAGAAACTCTAAAACAGCACGATGTGCCAATGGTCGAGGCAGCGAGAAGAGCTAGAACCAGAACCTTATATCTCCCTCGACACCCACAGCGGTAAAAGAGGAAGTGAAGAAGAAGAAGAAGAAGAAGAAGAAGAAGAAGAAGAAGAAGAAGAAGAAGTTGGATTGATGGCATTAGGAACAGCCCTCCAGAAATTAACAGCAGTCTTAATAATTTTCTTGACAGAGCTCATCAACGAATGTTACACCTCCCCTCGACACTTCGATGATGTACAATGTGGAAGAAAAGAAGAAGACTGAGTTACAGATTTTTAAAGTTTGGCAAGACTTTTGGAATGGACCATAACTGCATTCAGGGTATTTTTGTTGTTGTAAATGTCTGAGAAAAGATTACCGTGTAGGCAGATAAAAAGCTGATTTAATGGGTTTTCCGAAGCCAATAAACCTACCAGTAATTCAATTTGAACTAATAGATTAGGAAACTTCACTTCTTCCATTTTTATTTTCAGAGTTATTTGTGTATTTAACAAGACAAAGATTATGTTTACTAAAATGTATTGTGAGTTTTCTTAGGTTTTAACGTTAAATTTGAGAGAATCAACTTCATTGCACCGGTTTTGTCCCATACAGCTCGGTCCCCCCCCCCCTTACCCTCCCCCTATCTCTCTCTCTCTCTCTCTCTCTCTCTCTCTCTCTCTCTCTCTCTCTCTCTCTCTCTCTCTCTCTCTCTCTCTCTGTAGAAGGGATATCAGCCTGCTGAGAGAGTGCAAACAAAGCACGACCCTGCAACGATCCACAGGCATCTCCGTAAACAAAAACTGCACCCATTTGACCATTTCCTCAAAGAGACCTTCTTTACTTGTAAAAATGAAACAAAGTAAAGCGCCCTTTTCAAGCGCTGGAACATATGACCATTTGAGGCTATATCTACCGCTCTAGACAAATAGGTGCTCTATAAGAGTTTAATTCAAACTAAGGTGACTAGCTTTACTTATTTATACTTATTTTAGAAGCAGAGCTCGAAATAACTGAAAAACTCTACATGGATGCGGATTCGAATATAAGGAGTTAATAATAATTCTTTGTCTTAGTTTAAGTAGTGTATGTTTTAAATATGCGTTTATCTTTTAAACTGAACTTTGCGGCTAAAGAGATTGTACCAGCACATAGCATTATTACACAATACTAGAAATATGAACAAGAATACATTAAATCACTTAGGTGAAGTATCTCTGAAATACGCCAGACGGGTTGTTGTCGACAGCCATTGCTAACAAAGCCACACGACATGAGCTGTATGAAGAAAAAGGCTGCATAGTGAATAACAATGATGACTGCACAAAAGAAGTTAGCAAAACACTTCCATTAGCAATGCAGAGATTAAACGGAACCAAAAGCCTATGGCACAGATGCTACAAATATGCTTCGGAAGGTCGTGGGTTCAGTTCCTGACGGCAGCAAGACTTCTTCTTTCCAAAAATTACTGGCTCCCAGGTTGAGCCAGTCTTAAGTGGGTACCAGGTACAGTCATGGGAAGCAAAAGCCGCCGGACTGATGCTGACCACATCAACCAACAAGTCCCGTTTGGTCTACAAAATTATAGGTCAAGTCCTATATACCCAATACGCCTGAAAGGCGTGGAAAACTGGTCATTTATTTTACCCACTTACAGTAGCTGCAAACGATATAAAGGAAAGAGTTTAAGATCGTGAACCTTTCCCGCAGCAACTTATGGATGTTGGTCATATGCTCTTACTTAGCCACCGAAGAAATGATTAATTAGAGAGAGAAAAAAAGACATTCTTAGAGTGCCATTGACCAAGAAAAAAAAAAAATCATTTGACACCCTACATAATCGGAACTTCAAAGAGGACTGGCGCGCACACAGCATGCTGTCTCAAAAGCTGTGGTATATTCCCACGTGTGTGTGCTGACTGATTATTTGAGCATGATCCGGCGGGTCGAGGTAGGCTGGTTAGGCAGACAGTGGTTTGAGTTATTGCAAAACTCTCCTGTGTGTGAAGTTACCTTTACATTCGTCCCAGGTATGCAGGCATTGTTGGTAATGAGAGAGCTGACAGACTGGCAGGTGCTGCATTAATTGAAGATAACCGGCTCATGGATCACGCAGATATTGTCATTGCCCTTAGAGAGATAGGACGTTCTGAGGATTTTGGAAGCAACGTGTCCACATTGTTGCTAAGAATACGCGAATTGGGAGTAAAAAATCAGCACAGCCAAGCATGAGAAGCACACCGGACGCAGACGAAGTCTTGTTAACCAACATAGGAATTGCACAATTAACCGCGCGACGCTGATACATTTGTTGAGAGGGGAATCTGAGCGCCTATGCAATTGTATACATAGATCCCCTGTTGTGGAAAAACATAATGCCCGCTAAACCAACAGCGAATATCTAGATAGAAATCATCAGATGGCGATCCCCCACACCCTGCCAGGAGCTGTAGAATACTACTATATATAATAAACAAACGTATAGATCGGCACTCATAAACAAAGTCCTTCTATCTTTCTACTTCTTTCTATGAGTGGCAATCACTACATATTTGTTTGTTTATTATATAGAATGTCTAGACAATACTTCAAAGTCAAGTAATAACACTTTACGATCAAGTAATTTTTACCAAGACGTCATCTCCGAGAAACTATACAAGAGACATAAATTGTAGTCTAGTCTGTATGACAGCGTCGATGATTTAGCTGTCAGTTTGAACAACTCAGTCCTATCTATAATTTACACGGCTCTGTAAAGTTGGAGAGTCTATTCGTGGGTCTTGTCTTGTTTTAATTGGACCCAGCCATCTCAAAATCTTTTATTCTCTTTGCTTTTGAAAATGATTTCATTTTTAATACATTGAAAAGTAAGGTTCAGCTCAGTGGGCGTCATAATTTGGTACTGATGATCAGGGGTTTTCATTTACTATGTATTCATTTATTCGCTTGTTCATTCATTCATTCATTCATTCATTCATTCACCCGTCTATTCATTCATCAGTCTTTGGTGCATTCATTCACTAATTCATAAATGCGTACGATCAGGCAGTCTTCTGCTTCAGGCTGCTTCTGGTGCTGCTGCTTCTTCTTCTTTTTCTTCTTCTTTTTCTTCTTCTTCTTCTTCTTCTTCTTCTTCTTCTTCTTCTTCTTCTTCTTCTTCTTCTTCTTTTTCTTTTTCTTTTTCTTCTCTTCTTCTTCTTCTTCTTCTTCTTCTTCTTTTCTTCTTTCTTCTTCTTTCTTCTTCTTCTTCTTCTTCTTCTTTCTTCTTCTTCTTCTTCTTCTTCTTCTTCTTCTTCTTCTTCTTCTTCTTCTTCTTCTTCTTCTTCTTCTTCTTCTTCTTCTTCTTCTTCTTCTTCTTTTTCTTCTTCATGTTCACCGGCTGTAAACTCTGGCGGAATGTTTTGGTTTTTCGATCACTTATTGATTGTTTTCTTGTGCCGTAACTTGAGTTTTGCGTGCACATCCGTTTTACAGATCTGGCTTATTCGTTAACAGTTTATTTATTTACTGTCTCTCAGACAGATGCACTCTGATTTGGAAGGAAACACGGTTACATAGTCAACTTTTACTACACGCTGGGCAAAGGTCTAATACAACCCCACCCCCCCCCTTCCCCCAGATAGGACTCACACGGGGGAATAAGACAGTAAGCAACGACTGAAAGCCTAATAAATAGAAGAGGCATTGTTCTGTGTCTTGATGATGATGATACTCTAAAGTCTACACAATTCTGGATTTTGAAAGGTTCTCATTCCTTGAGTAACCTTTCTCTGCATAACAAACGAAAATACCACTTGTAACAAAAACAACTGATAGAGGACATTGACTAACACAACTGTGATGCTGGGGAAACACACTGAACCTTTCCTGTAAAACACACCCGACACAATGTTAAGTAGACATCACAATTGTTGACAAACACCAGCGTCATTTAATGACAAAACTATACGAAGAGGTCAACACAATCTACAAAATTTGCCAGGAATTGTCAAAGAAAACTAAGGTCTTCGGGATGATATTAATCACATCACCCATTACAGAGATGAGCCACCCCCCCCCCCCCATCCACCCCTCACATCCCCACAAAAAAAAGCCATATGTACCAGTGGCGCGAAAACTTCCTATTACAAATTTAACTCTTAGGAGAGGCCGGCTCGCTAGCGTAGTTGGCTAAACCTGATTTCGCGACGACATGGTGACGAACTCCTTGTGGTCCGGGTCCGGGGGTAGGCAGAAAAGCCACATTTCTCCGATATTTACTGTATTTATTTATGGAATCAAGGCCGAAGGGTTGCGATATTCATAGTACCGAGCCAAAGGGTTAAACTCATAGTTTTCTGGATACTAAAAAAAAAAAAAAAAAAAAATTTAATAACAATTTAAAAACTTTTAGGAGAGGTGTACAAGCTAAAATTACTTTTTTATTTTCTTCAGAATCTCGAGACCTTGAGATTCACTGATGCAGAAATAACCAAAAACTGCCAATTACTGCCTTTTTTTTAACCACCTTTGCGGTGTAGGCAGGGGGTGTTTGAGCTGAGCATTTACAGCCGCATAGCTAGTGCTGTCGCCACGACTGTGGAGGTGAGGATTTTATTTTGCCCCCAACAAAAAATCCCCAGCCTTAACGAGGATTTGAACCTGTATCTCCCGCTTTAGAGCCCGGCGTTCTAACCGTTCAGCCAGCCACTCATCTCAGATATCACCGGTCTTCATTAATTTCTGGACGGTTTTCAGCTGGTTACTCCAGACATGTGTAGACCTGTCTGTATATGATCTCACAAACGTCTTCCTAAGGCCACCCTGGTGGTGTACCCTCGTTTAACACTATAGTGTTACACAGCTTTAGTCTCTGTGGTCTGTTATGTGTCATTGTATGTGTATACGCTAATCATCGTAGTTTATTAGCGCTCAGTAATTAGAGATAAATTAATTATGAATTTCGTTTATGCTTCTCTTGCTTCGCTATATACAAGAACAAGAAACAGACCCACACTGTTCTTTGGCCACATAATGAGAAGCGAGACATTGGACAACATCGTGACAACTTGAAAGATCAGTGAAAAAAAGGGCAGAGGAGACCAAGAGTGAGGCTGTAAAGGCTGAAACGATGCCATGGAGGGATATCATCAAGAGAGCTGTTTCATGCAACCTAGGATCGTGATCTGTGGAGACGCATGAGCGCCTAGGCCAGTTGGCAAGGCACTTGATAGTGATTATCTTGAAGCTCTCAATAAATAGACGATATATCTAATCCTAGAGACATTGAGCTATCCGCATGTTGAATACTTTCATTTGACACCCCTTACAGACTTGTTCATACATTTACCTGTAACCACAGGGTAACTCCCGTGACGCGCGCGAAAGAGGATTTAATCTGATCCAAACCGACAACAAACCATCTAGATGCAAATTGAATGTGACACAAGCCAACAGTTTGCAAAATCGTACAAACTGCTCTGCAGTGAAAGGCTAGTTATGTGTTTCCTTATCAATGAACGTTCATATTTTAATCAACCGTAGTCTGGCAAACAGTTGGTTATCTTTCCGTGAGGGATTTGTGCACATTTATCCCATTATCGAATCTGGGGTATGTCAGGTAGGAAAGGGGTTTTGTCAAGTGCTTAACTTGTATTAGCGTATGATGGGATTTGCTCATTAAGTTGTTAGACAGATATAGACTATGGCGGTTATCATTATATTTACAACATAAACATGTATCTCTTAAGCTGCGAAAGATCAGAAATGCGGGACAGGTACAGTAGTATGTGGCTGGCAAATTGCCTCTTTCCAGACGGTAATATCTCATTTTACATACTGAGACATACTTTCAGTTTCGTGGAAAATGATTTTTCACTGAAAAGACTGCATGCCCCTGGGTGTACCAGTTGGAGCCGCGAGACAGGACAACCATGCTGGAGCCACCTGTCGTTACATCCCGGAACAGAAGGGAAGTTGTTAGCAGAAATACACTTGGAGACATACTCAGGAGAAGATGGGAGTAATTATGGTCATGTCCTATGTGCGATGAAGATGATCTCTAAAATGAACAATGAAACATTGAAATCACATCAGATGGCGATATTCATTAAGGACAGAGATGAAGTTCGGGCTATCTATAGCATATATCCTGGGTAGTACTGCAGACATCCTGTATTGCCTATACAACATTACTAATCTCTCGCACTGCCTTGTTTACTCCAAAGTAAAGATAACACAAATAAGTATTGAACAAAATATTCTACGGGGCTGCCTGAATTCAGAAAAGTGGTCTGTTTATGCGCTGACAATAGGTCAGCCAAATGACAGCCTGAACGTTCTCACCCTTTTGGGCAAGCGCTTCTCGGAGGCTCCATAACTTTTTCTTCTTCAGTATTCCGAGCCCTTGAGGTTCGTTTATGAAGAAATCTCCCTTCTGCATGCATATCCTAAACATATTGTTGATTTCCATCAAGGTTTATAATACTTAGTATTATAATTTATCTAAAATGTAGGCACACTTAGAACACTTTGTTACTAAAATGGTGTTGATAATGTCTATTATTATTTTTGTTATTATCTGCTAAAACGATGTGTGAAGTATGGCCAGAAGGGCACAGTGAGAGACGGGCATGTGTGCCCAAATCTTAACACTTCGAAAAAAAAAGTATATTCGTTTCTTTCGTTCGTCGGTTCTCTGGTTGGCCTTATCTTTCCAGGAGGTGACATCAAGTGTTTGTATGTCTGTCTGGATATTGTCTCTCCATCGTTTATTGGTCTACAACGTGGTCTCCGACCATTCATCTCCCTTATGTATACAGTTTTTACCCCTCTGTCATCTGACATCCTCTAATATGCGTCCGCCATTTCAGTCTTTTAGCCCTTACGATGTCAATAAACGGTTACAACGAAAGACTATCGTGCGGGAGACCAGGGTTCAATTCCCGGTAAGGTTATGGAGTTTTTATGTGAAGGGCACTAGCCATGCGGCCCTACATTCTCAGGTTCACGACCTCCCTGTCTACTCTGCACTAGAAGGTCATGCGGGGGGGGGGGGGGGAAGAGGGGGGACACAGTAGTAACAGTATAGATGCCAGTGACCAATGGGGACTTAAAAAAATTGAAAATGTTGGTGTCGCTTTTAATTCTTCATTTCCCGCTGTTTGTATCTTTAATGGGTCAAAATATGTATCATAAGACATTTTACAAATGCGTAATAAGGCTTCATCTCTTTTTGTTGTGCTCCAATTCAGAGTCATATAAAAACGGTGACATCAGCATTTAGTATATTTTCATCTTGGTATTACGAGACAGAGACTTTGATTTTAGCAGATACTGTAGGGCAAAGTATACTTTATATCAGATTTCATTTATAGATTGCATTTCTTCTTTTGGTATATCGAATCAGTTGATTTTCGCACCCAAGTACTTGCTGTTTAATTAACACGTTTACATTTTAGAGCTAGGTTTTCCCCTCTCTCTTACTTTCAGATGTTACCGTCACAACCTCCGGTCAATCAACAGACAGGTCATCGTAGTTGGAGAGATCTGTCACGGCGTGCCTCTGCAACTCATCCAATATTCTATGGGGCTATCTTCCAGGAGAAGCTTCTCTAATTGTCCAGCCATCACTCATTGTGATTCAGTGGGCGCCAAGTCTTGATTAAGGCATCAATAATAAATGCTCAATTGGAGGTCTTGCAACACAGAGGGGACTGATTTATGAACTGTGCCAGGGTGAAACTGAATTATTCAAAGGAGGGCTACTAGGGAGGTAATGTGTAGTATGTCGTGTTTTGGTATACTCCATTTGTTTTATATCTGTATAGTGGTATACTGTTTAATTCTTTGAATACCAAAATGTTTTACATGAGAATCGCATATGTATATATGATTACTACGTCAGTTCGCGAATGCCTGACTTTAATAGAAGCTAAGTATACTGAGGAAGCCAGATTTCTTTAGCATATTCTGATCAAATGTATATAGTAGGATAACACATCCAAAGTTAGTTAAGATTCACAGTAGAACTAACGATAACTAATTCCTTCATGCAGAGTTAATTATGCGGAGCTGTCATGAGGAAGACCCAGATTCGAATCCTCGGTATGTGGATTATTGTTCTGTTGGGGACAACCAAAACAATAATCTCAACCTGCGCAGTCCGTGGCGACGACACTAGCCACGCGGCTCTAAATCCTCAGGTTAAATAAACCCATTGCCTACACCGCAAAAAGTGACAAATTCAGACGGTAGTGGCATTTTAAAAAAAATGGTATTACTGTACATAAATGTATGAAACCACTTGGGAAGATTTATGAGCTGTGGATGTGTGTGAGTGACTTTTTCTAAGTGTGTGAATTATGCGTGTGAGTGTGTACACGTGTTCGTCTAAGTATGTGTGTGTTTGTGTGCGTGTGTGTGTTGGTGTGTATGTGATAGTATGTGGACACACTGTAACAATCTATACGGTCAAAAACTGAACATAATAAAATTATCGGCACAATAACATGTTTGATAAAATCAAACGGTTGGTTCAGAAAACAACAACAAAAAAGAATCAATAAAACACCGGATATGACCAGAAAATAGATATGGCTACACAACTGATAAAAACAACAATGATAACAAACAGATACATTTGAAATACACGACTCTTTATCTTGTGCTTGGGATCGACGTGGCCGAGCGGCGAGACGCTCGCCGCGGACTTGAAGGTCGTGGGTTCGCTTCCTGGAGGGGGTAGGACTTTTTTCAAAAATGACCTTGGCTTCCAATCTGAATATATATACACAAACACACACACATATCGATATGCAACCGGTTTCTGATTCAAATATCTAGCACACACCTTTAACCCGACAACAGGTGCGTTCCGTATGCACAGAGAAGTATTTCTACTTGGTAAAAATCTGTCGCGTTCGCTTCTCTCCCGGGAAAGGTAAAACAGATGCCGGCAAGGGTTGAAGAGAATTACCTGCACTTTTTGTAGAACAGCGGCCCTTTTCATGTCTGACATCTACACAGTAAACAGATGCAGGAGGGCTCCAAAAATAACAAACTGACGACCGCACACGTAACGTAATGTATGAAAGATACAGGTACATGTATTTCTGTGATAGATACTGTCGTGACGACTGGTAGTGTTAGATTGTCACACATTAGAAGCATGTCATAGAATGTCTCTCTGATTATTCTTTTGTCGTCTCACTGATACTAGTTTGTAGCCCGGTGTCGTGGTTTTCTGTTTTTGTCATGGTTTTCGGTTTTGTCATGGTTTTCTGTTTTTGTCATGGTTTTCTGTTTTTGTCATGATTTTCTGTTTTTGTCGTGGTTTTCTGTTTTTGTCGTGGTTTCTGTTTTTGTCGTGGTTTTCTGTTTTTGTCGGGGTTTTCTGTTTTTGTCTTGCATTGCTTAGGTGGCTTGGGTGATGGATATGCTCGTCCTTTTGCAGGTCTTCCTCTCGCCCTCTTCCCAGATGTTCTACTGTAAAAACTCTCATAGACAGTTTGACCTGACTGCATTCTCGCTAGATGGCGGAACCATTTCATTCTTTGTCTGTCAGTATAACCTAGACATCATCTTATTTCAACGTTTTCTCTAATGTTGGTATTCGTAACCTTAATTGTCAAGATGGTGTCAGTGATGGTCATTTTCTAACATCTTTATTTCTAAGTGAATCGTTTCTTGTTTTTTTCTGCAGCTCTCCTAATACACATTATACGCATCTCCATGTGGGATGTAACTTTTTGTTATTTTGAAGCCCCACCCTGGCTCTTGCCAGGGGCCGCAATATAGCCCGGTCATAGG
>CAJHNH020000820.1:228948-254033 GCA_905116865.2 Candidula unifasciata | reverse complement strand
GAAAAAAAAAGGTAAATTTTGGGGGTTACTAGTTCAACATTTATAAGACAGAAAAGGGAGGCGCACGTGGGCACATCCTGAAAAGAAACCAGCAGAGAGTCCCCCAAAAACAGGCATTAACATGAGAAACAAAAGGTTTAAGGAGTTAAGACCCCCAAAAATAAACCCTGGGGGAAACGTGTTTGAAGAGGCCACGGGGGAAAGAGACCTATGTGCCAAACTTTAGGGACCCCTTGCTGTGTGAAAGGAGAGAAACAAGTTCAAAAAGAGATCGAGATTAAAGCAGATAGATCAGAAAGGGGGAGTCGGGTGGGGAGCGGAGATGCTCCCCGCGAAAAAAGGTTTGGGTTTGCCCCTGGGGGAGCGGATTTTTTTTTTTTAAAAATGACTTTTTTTTTTCTCGGGTTGACCCACCCTTTGTGTGGAGGGTAGGGGTTTTGCAGTCCCGGGAATGAAGGCAGCCGGCGTGATTTTGACACCACCCCCCTTTGTGCGATGGTTCTAAAAATTAGGTCTAGCCCATATCCCCCCCTATGCCTAAATTTTAAAACCCTTTTGTTTTTAAAAAAACAAACAGAAAATAAACCCGTAACACTACTAAGAAACAACCGTACCTTTCAAAAGATAAGGGGGTTTACAACTTGCGTAGCGCAAAAAATATTCAAAAAGGGTTGACGGGAAAAACCTGTGCCATTTTCAAAAATTTTGAAAATAAAGATCAATGAAAAAATTGGGAAATCAGTTCCGACCAAAGGAAAAGGAAAGGGTTGAATGGCACTGAGAATTTTTTATTATAAAAATTTTTTAAAAAAAGATAGGATTAATCAGAGAAATTTAACAACAACAATGTTTGTTTTGTTGAGGAAACCAGAAGAGCAATGAAGTAGAACCTTTATTACCCCCCTCACCCCAAAGGGTCAAAGAGGAAGTGAAAAAAAAAAAGAAGAAATTTTAAATTAAAATTTAAAAATGCCAAATAAAGTTTTTTTTCTTTTTAAAAAAGCTTGGTTAACATTTGTTGAATATTCTACATAAAAAAACATTGTTGGAATTTTTTAAAAAACAATATATCTATCCAATATACAACATTAGCTAATCTGCTGTTAAGTTTATGTTTGCTAATTTTTTTCACCATAAAATTACTTTTAAATTTAAAAAAAATTTGTTTTGGAGTGTTAACAATAGTAAAGTAAGTAAAGTAAAGGACCTCTTCCCACCTTAGGCATATCTGGCACATAGTGCAAGGCATGATACTGACCACATCACTCATCAAGTGCAGACCCGCTTTACCCACACACACAAACGGTCTTGTTAGCAGCATTTATCCTAAAAATATCTGTTTTTTCTTTCAAATATATATATATCAGCGATGTTTGTCAACTTATATTTTTATTAGGTGTGTTCATCTTAAATATAACCTTTGCAAAATATTACTAATTAAACCTATTTTTCAAAATATCTCTTAAAATATTCTCTCATATTAATTTCAAACTGTCTATCTTACCAATATCTTTTGTCAGTATAGCCTTATAGAGTTTTTTCTGTAAGGCTGATAGGCCATGGTACAGGATAACATCTTTCTTCTCTGGCAAGTCTAGAAGTACTCTTGCTTTTGTTCTCCTCAGTAT
Organism: Candidula unifasciata; assembly: GCA_905116865.2. Taxonomy (NCBI): domain Eukaryota; kingdom Metazoa; phylum Mollusca; class Gastropoda; order Stylommatophora; family Geomitridae; genus Candidula; species Candidula unifasciata. The sequence goes on along the minus strand of CAJHNH020000820.1, from coordinate 252,405 downwards.
GTACGGTGCCAACAGACTGTGAAGTTCACTCATATCTAGAAGAACATTTTAATTTTTTTATTTATGTTTATGTAGTGAAGCTCTAATCAGATCTAAAGAGAGTGAAAAAGGACAGCAACAAAGGTGTATCGAGCTGAGTGTCTAAAAAGAAAACACTGTCAAATACACGGTTAACTACACAAGTGTCTTGAAAAATCTCCTGACACTTGGTGGGGATGATTCTTCTATAAACTGAGCTGTGCGTGTGTGCTGTAGTCAAGCTACACCATGTCTGTAGGACCGTTATTCTCTTACCGCCATACAGCACAGTCGAAACATTAGCGTCTTTCTGGAAATACAGAAAGGTGCTGACTAAAAACTATCACCAATAGGTTCACTCATATCTGGAAGGAAAAATGTACCCACCATAATGCACTACAATGCGTGGGTGGTTCACTCATATCTGGAAAGAAAAAACGCACAACATTATAATTCATCCTTTATGTTCTTTATATGGTGTCGAGTTCAAATCAGTTACCCCCAAAAAAAATTATGCACCACAGTAATATATCATATATGTTCTAAAATAAACTGAAAGTTTCACCCACATCCGGAATAGAGAATGCATATAAATATTCTGTATGTTCCTCTTAAGAGAGAAAGTAGTCATCATGTGTGGAAACTGTTTTTTAACAAAAAATCCCCCACCCCCCCAATCTCACTTGATTCACATCTGAAAGATTAACACCCAAGTGGACTCTAATGAAGCCACTCTCTCAGATGAGAATTCAAGCAGCAGCAAAATACTGGAAACCTCAGTGCACACTATTCACCATGGTATATCTTAGGGCATCCGATGGTTACAAAGTTATATCTGGGTGAGCGAAAAAAAATACCTTATAGATCCCTACCAAATAAACATAATCCTATATGTAACATCTCTCTATCACGATGCAGGGATTGTCTTTCATTTGCGGGACAGTACTCCCAGTTAAAAAACCCAAGCTGAATATGAAGAAGAAAGCCTAAGAAATAATCGTGGCCCGCTTGATACTGACCAAAATTCATCTGTCACAATCTGGACAGATTATGAGGGAAAAAAAAAACAGGGTAAAAACAAAAAAAATAAAAGGGTCTCCCATATGACATCATGTGGACTCCCCCCAGACAGGAGAAAGAGGCTTTCCACTGTCAAGAAAAGATTATTCCATTCAATCACCTCATCAACAAGTGCCCTATGGTTGTGGCTGCGATTCACTCCTTTCCACAAGCTGCAATCCTCAAAATGAGTTAGTTAATTCAGTTAGTTAGGTTAGTTAGTGAGTTACGTTAGATAGTTAGTTCAGTTAGTTGGGTTATCGTCATGGCATCCGGGACATGTCCATAGGTGACTCACGATCCTACCCCTCAGTATGAACCCCAACGTCCGATGGCTAATAGTAAACCGTTCTATGTGGATTAAAAAGTCTTATGAGTGTCTCGGTGTGCGTCTCTGTTTTTTGCCCTGTGCCCGATCTTAATTCCCCAAGTTCGCCATTCTGGCGAGTGATGTGGATTTTCACTGCCACCAAAGTCCCTATTCCTTCCCATTCTCTGTGAGGGCATTTGATAAAATATCAGCATGGATCCCATAGGCCAACCGTCGGTAGCTGATAGCGAATCCAGCAAAACCCTGTCAGCTCTTCATTTCATCGACGCCTGCGTGTCCCCGGAACAAAAATAAAGGCGACTCAACGCACAGTGGGACTTCTGTTAATGATTGCAAGCCATTGTCTTCGCACTGAAAACCTGCCTTAGTACCCACCGGATCTATTACTCATTGAATCACCTGAGTATAATAATGCAGGGTGTTTATCATTTTGGTTTCAGCCAGGCAAACGATTGCGTCACTGCCATCACCTTCATCGTAATGCTGCTGAGTTGTTCATGGAGAAGGCACGTAGCTTCTTTGAATGTTCTGCCGCCAGAGCGTTGAGCTGTAAATGCCCCGCGCGTCTGCTGTGGCGTATAACGGGATCAGTCTGTATAGATAGTGCATCTGCTTCGTTACTGGATTTTTACGATCGAGCGGCGCGAGCGTTGACTTGCTGCATAAACAGCACACAGGCTTCTTTCTATACATTGCCTGTTGAGTGTCGGAACAATACAGGAAAAATGTAACAAATAACGCATGAGGCACAGGTATCCATTCTGCACCAGGTATGATGTCGTGGTTAGGCTGCATATTTGCCTATATTAACATCTTCTGCCAGACCTAGCCACGATTTTCCCTCTTCAGTCTGTCGCCCCTTTTCACTAAAAAGCGCGCTGATGCAGTGGGTTGTGTTATTTCTTACAGCACATATTTTGAGGTATGCCCGAGCACCTAGCCACATCCTGATCCTTTGGTTCATTGTTGGAAAAAGTCAAGTAGATACCTCATGCTTCACAGGATGTGTCTCTTGTACATCCCAAAAATAATGCGCATGGCTTCATTTTGCACCTTTTCGAGTCTCTTCAATATGGGTGGCACTGACAGTGAGGATGGCCAGAGCGTATTCAATGGGTTGAAAGGACCAGACCGTAGAATAGAAGTATTAGTAGTCTTTTGCTCGATATTGGAAGCAGCCCATATCTTTATTGCAGATAGACCTTTGCGTGCTTTTGTTATCACATGGTCAACGTGTTCCCCTGAATGACAAGCTGCGATCGAACCTCAACCCGAGAAACGTCATAACGGTTGGTTCTGATCAATATATTATCACGCATTTTCACTTCTGTAAGTCCGACTTGACAATGTGATTGTTCAAAGAGAACCATGACACTGATGCCTTCGAAGGATTGACATAGGCATTGGAACCATCACACCAGGCGGCGATTCGATCGAGTTCTTTGTGCATTGTGTCTGGCGATCTCCTGTCTATCAACGCCCTCGTCTGATAAATCAAAATGTCATCAGCAAATGACAAAAGTCTTCCCTTTCCATTCAAACTGCTGCTCAGTGATCATCACCGTATAAACGTTGAATAAGATGGGTGATAGCGGTGATCCCTGTGGCAAGCCTGGACATATCGTTTGCGGTTCTGAGGACCAGCTACCACATCTTAGTACAATCTTTCTCTGGAACAGGACCGCAGCAATCCAGCGGATCCTCAACTGAGTGTATCAGTTCATGTGTTAACACTCCTCCATGTCATGACAAAAGGTCGTCAGGAATCGTTTTGCGCTGTCTTCCTCTGTCTTTCTTTCCACAGATCTTTCCAGTGGTCACAATATGTTCCACTTTTCCTCTTCTCATAACATGACCAAAAAATGATGACCGTCTTTTTCTGATGTTTGTGATAAGTTGTCTCCTACCCTCGCCTCTGGGTTGCTCTTTTTAGCTTTCCAAGGAATTCTAAGGATTCTTCTGTAAAAACCACATCTCTGAGGTCTCAAGTAATTGTTCAGCCTCTTTATTAAGCGTCCAGGATTCACAGCCATATGTTACAGTTTCCACTGTAACTTTATATTCTAAATGTTACAGTTTCCACTGTAACTTTATATTCTAAATGTTACAGTTTCCACTGTTAACTTTATATTCTAAGTGTTACAGTTTCCACTGTAACTTTATATTCTAAATGTTACAGTTTCCACTGTTTTAAACTTTATATTCTAAATGTTACAGTTTCCACTGTAACTTTATATTCTAAATGTTACAGTTTCCACTGTAACTTTATATTCTAAATGTTACAGTTTCCACTGTTAACTTTATATTCTAAATGTTACAGTTTCCACTGTAACTTTATATTCTAAATGTTACAGTTTCCACTGTTAACTTTATATTCTAAATGTTACAGTTTCCACTGTTAACTTTATATTCTAAATGTTACAGTTTCCACTGTAACTTTATATTCTAAATGTTACAGTTTCCACTGTAACTTTATATTCTAAATGTTACAGTTTCCACTGTTAACTTTATATTCTAAATGTACCAGTTTCCACTGTAACTTAATATTCTAAATGTTACAGTTTCCACTGTAACTTTATATTCTAAATGTTACAGTTTCCACTGTAACTTTATATTCTAAATGTTACAGTTTCCACTGTTAACTTTATATTCTAAATGCTATTCCATTACAGGATGTAAAGTCACTTTTGCTCCAGGGTTGGGGCTGTCAATAAGTTTTCCAGTTTATATATATCTCCCCCTCCAGGGTTGGGGCTGTCAATAAGTTTTCCAGTTTATATATATCTCCCCCTCCAGGGTTGGGGCTGTCAATAACTTTTCCAGTTTATATATCTCCTCATACCATGTGCCACGTCACAATTTACTAGGGATAAAGAAATATAATCTGACTTTGAAATTTTAATTTCCTTTTTCACTGATAAACTTTTAAACAAATGTTTGTAAAAACATATTAAGTTATTACAGGTTATATAATGACAACTGGCGTCACTGAATATTGGGTATTCCCATTTCCACAATCTAAAAATATGATTTGACACCTGGACATTTTTCCCTTAATCTTCTATTTAAATCTCTTCCCAAAATGTATATGAAAACAGGATTAAATTTTGTCATATTGCTCTTCATTTTCATTTGAAAGCTTTCCCAAAAATATATATAAAAACATGATTAAATTCTGACATTATTACCTTCATTTTCCATTGAGAACCTATCCACAAATTCATCTACTTTGGAGAGTTTGAACTTTGAACTGTTGACAAAACTCAGAAGTGCATACAGCTCTCTAAGGTTGTTTTGTAAAGGAGTTCCAGTTAGTAGGATCCGAGTGTGAACATTCCACTAAAGGAAGACAAAAAATTGAAACAACAGCAGTAATTTAAAAATCATAACTACTGTGTTTCTACAGAAAAAGACAGGATTTTATATTATTTTTTGCTTAAAAATAGGCACTAGGACATATTTCTATGGAAAGTCTTTTTTTTTCCAGATACAAAATCTGCCTTTATTGATTGACAAAATTCTACATATATTCAAATACAGTCATGCATCTTCTTATAGAATATCATTTGTAACACTTCAAATGTATCTATTTGTGTGGTCATCGATGTCCCAGATCTACTGGCTGCTCCCTGCTGATTTCCAACAGGTGCAGCCCATGACGACTGGAAAGCTCAAAATGAGCTTCGGATTTGAGATTAAGCAGACATGTGCAGGACATGACAATTCCTTGGGTGAGCCCTGGACCAGAGCGTCATAAGTCGGCTCTGCATTTATGAAAGCCTCCTTGGATGGCAGGAAATGCCCACGATCTGCCCCTGCCGTTCCTTGAGGGACGACCTGTCTATACACGGATGCTCTCGACAGGGTTTCCAGGGGCAAGACCTGTAGATAAGGGGACAAAAAGAACATCACATAAACAAGGCCACATGTCCCTGTCCCACGAAACTATCTGGAAAGTTAATACCGGTCAACAAATGCTCGATGAAGTCTGATGTGTCAGATTAAAAGTGCCAATATGGCAGCCTTGCTGTAAACAGACATAAAGCATTTACATCACTTGGATGAATGAAAAGAAGAAGAAAATTCATAACTCTCCAAAATCTGGAATTCTGGCCTGAATGTCCTACGAATTATAAACCATATCCATTTATAACCAAGTGCGTATTAGTGGCGTCTGTACTCCGACTGCCAATACAACAAGTCTCTCATTCTAGCTGACAATATTAACTAGGGCTTTGGGATGGTAGAGGGGGAGGGGTGGGAGGGAGGATAGGGCTTACATTAGAGCACTGAAAAATTGGCTTATTTCTGAGGTAGGTTTTATTGTCAGGGGTAAACAGTAATTCTGAACAAAACAACTGACTATGTAATAAACAAAAACTAAGAATCGTTGTAGTGCAGAGGCCAATGTATCTGCCCTCTAAGCCTAGTGGTGGTTTTGTGTCTGTATTCAAATCGAGGCAAGTGAAATGAAAATAAGTAACTTGTGGTGGCAGGTGAAATCTACTACTTTATTTTCTATATTTGTCTTGTTCCTTCTTTTTCTCCTGCATCCACACTCAAAGGGGGCAGCAGTTGACATGTTATGTTGTGGTTTACAGCTCAGCTGCAATATCTGAACCTTTCAACCCAGCAGATCCGATTTTAGAAAATCTCTAATTAAGTCATCTTTTATGACATGCCTCATAAAGCGGAGCAGTGGGTCTATTCTTCAAACATACATACAGAATTTTTTACATGACGTTTACCGGCTGTAAACTCCATCAGAAAGTTCTGAGCGTTCATCTGCTGAACTTTATCTTGTTCGAACTTGAGTTCTGCACGCACATCAGTTTTACAGATCTGGCTTACTTGTAAGCAGACTGTTGGTTCCTAGCCTCTCAAGAAGATGCACTCGGACTTCAAACGAAACACTCCTGATTAGTTAACTTTTACGATATGCTTGTTATTGAGGGCAAAATGGGGCCTCCGAACCCACATGGGAAAAACATGGGGGTCAAGATTAATTCCTAAATGGGGAACTGAACCTATGACCACCAGGCCACTAGGTTACCACTGTACTAAAATAAACGTTTCATAAACATGTGCTGGCTGTTTGTGATTTTACTGGGCACTTTTATGTTCAGTAGTTTGTCACTGCACATCCCAGAACCCCTGATCAGTGCAACACAGAGTTTCTACAAAAGCTGAAGAAATTATGCAAGAACAGCAGATCAAAAGTCAGAAGGATTTAAGATCACTAGCGGTGTTAGACAAGGTGATAATATTCTCTCACCTTACCTCTTCATTATTATGATGGATGATGTTATCAAAAACTGTAATGAGAAGACAAAGAAGTACTCAGTAGGGTACTGGAAGATGAGACCAATCTGTTTATCAGAGCTGGCAATTGCAGACAATGTGGCCCTGATAGCTAAATCAGAGGCACACCTTCAGTTCAACTTACCTGTCTGGAAGGAAGAGCTTGAGAAGAGAGGGATGACCATCAGTATCTCCAAATCTAAGACCATGGTGATCTCAAGAGAGGAGAAGAAACACCAGATCATGATGTGACAGTACGCATTTGAGCAGGTCAGCCAGTTCAAATACCTTGGAGTTGTAATAGACCGAAATGGAGGTATTAGGACAAAGCTGGCTACATGAAAAGCAGCTGCTGGGAGACTCTTCCAGGCCATAAACCGACGGTTTCTTAGCAAAAGAGAAATTGGCAAGAGGACGAAAATGGCTGTTTACCGCTCTACCTATGTACCAGTCCTGACCTATGGGTGTGAGTCATCTGCAATGACAACAGCTCACAGAAACCAGCTTCAGGCCTCAGAAATGAGATATCTGAGAAAGGTGGTCCAAGCGACAAGAAAGGACAAAGTCCGCAATCAGACAATACATCAAGATCTTGATACTCACTTCTTACGAACTCCAGTGGATCAGTCACAGTTACGGTGGTTTGGACATGTATGCAGAATGGGAGAAAATCAGCCACCTTGGCAGGAATGGGAGGCTAAGAACCAAGGAACCAGACCTCCAGGGTGACCCAGGGTCTACTGGTAAGACAACATGTAACAGTCCCTAACTGACAGAGGATTGGAATGGAACAAAGCCAGAAAGAAAACTGCTGATAGAGATGTCTGGCTATCTCTTTGGCAAACCTCTACACCCCAAGGTAGAAGAATAGCGACAAAGCAAGCAAGTAAGTTTGCCATTGCTCTCCAAACAGTTGGCTCTCAATACCAGTGGAAACCAATGCAGGGTTGTCTGCTGCCAAACTGCCCACAGCCATGATCGAACCCGGCACTTTGAAGTCAGAAGCGTGTTTGCAATGACTAAGCCACAGATGCCAGTACTCATAAATGGCATCAATAAAAACAGCAAAAACATAACTTACCACCTCCAAGGTTGTATACAACAAGGAATCACTGTTCTTCAGTCTATGGCCCTCATCCACAATTAAAGTGTCCCAGGAAATGGAGCTCAAGAACTGACTATCTTTCAGACACATCTGCCAAAATAGATTCACATATTCCATCTTAAGGAACTCATGACATGTTGGAAAACAACTAAAACTGGACTATGAGTTACTTCGTAACTGTTCTGTGGTGCCCCAGCATAACTGTACTGAATGGTTATATGGCTGAAGGGAGTTTCTGGTATTTGTAGAAGGGAGTTTCTGGTATTTGTAGAAGGGAGTTTCTGGTATTTGTAGAAGGGAGTTTCTGGTATTTGTAGAAGGGAGTTTCTGGTATTTGTAGAAGGGAGTTTTCTGGTATTTGTAGAAGGGAGTTTCTGGTATTTGTAGAAGGGAGTTTCTGGTATTTGTAGAAGGGAGTTTCTGGTATTTGTAGAAGGGGAGTTTCTGGTATTTGTAGAAGGGAGTTTCTGGTATTTGTAGAAGGGAGTTTCTGGTATTTGTAGAAGGGAGTTTCTGGTATTTGTAGAAGGGAGTTTCTGGTATTTGTAGAAGGGAGTTTCTGGTATTTGTAGAAGGGAGTTTCTGGTATTTGTAGAAGGAAGTTTCTGGTATTTGTAGAAGGGAGTTTCTGGTAATCTGGTAATCTGCTAATCCTAGTTTCAGCATCATAGCAAACGGGTCACCCCATTGTTGCTCCGCTCCTGTGCCAACGAAAAACACTTGTAGCTCACAGTGTCACACCATGCACTCAACTCAGAAGCTGGGTTTCTGGTATTTGTAGAAGGGAGTTTCTGGTATTTGTAGAAGGGAGTTTCTGGTATTTGTAGAAGGGAGTTTCTGGTATTTGTAGCCGTTTGATTTTCAACCTTTAGGTGTTTATCCTAAAGAATGCAAAGCTGTAGGGGTCAAACTTGAAAAACAAAATTTAAATTTAAAAAGGAAAAAAAAAAAAAAAAAAAAATTCCAAATTATATTTTACTTATCCACATTAACAGATGGGTGGGCAGCCGTGGTAGTATAGCAGCTGGATGCTCACCTACCAGGCAGAAAGTCTTGGGTTCAAATTCACACTGAGACAGATTTTTCAAACTGACACTGACTCCTAGGTGGACCCAGCCTACAATGTGTACCAGGTAATATCCTAAGATGTAAAGGCGACCGGCTTGCTGTTGAAATCACCCACTGTGTGCCGAACTTTCTAGAAAAAATATTAATATATGTGCCATGCAAGTGAGGAGGACCCGTTACTGCTTTTGCAGAGTTTTATGGAGAGAAAAAAAAAGATTTTATGTAAGTTGTTTTTTCCTAATTTATACATTAACTGATTATGATGATGGAACCTATCAACTTCCCCACTTGCCTTGGACAATAGCATAGTATTTCTTTTAGCTGTTACTAGTGCCTCAACCTTAATTATAACTTCTTTGAAGGTTGAACAAAGTATCTCGGATTTGTCCTTGTGGTCTCGCATCCAGGATATGGCTCTGAGTTGCAAAAGTATTAATCCTTTGGGGAAAGAGGGAGGAGGAGGGGGATGGGGTGCGCATCACTATCCTGGCCCTTCATTTACTGATGAATTTTTTTTAATGTTTCACTTTTCGCTGATATATTTTGGTGCATGTCAAAAGTGCAGTGGCCATCTTTAAACTGTCATTAGGGTGTCACCTTGTTTGTCTGCACCGTGATGTCACTGCAACACTACTCTGAACATCTATCCTTGCTGACAGGTTACAAGACAATGGCATCATTAATGTCATTTCTATCACAATTTTCTGATTCTCATCTCTTTCTCTCTCTCTCTCTCTCTCTCTCTCTCTCTATCTCTCTCTCTCTGTATACCCCTTGATACTCCTTACTACCCACAGCATCTTTGCGTATGTATAATGTATTGTATCTACTAGCATTTATTTTTTTTTTTTCAATAACAGGATAATTTTACCTCATATGTAGTCAAAAGTACATCAAAGTTATACTTGTTTCCAGATTTTGATGCTTTCACCTTCTTAATAATCTCATTTCTTGCTTCTTTGTCTCCAATATACAACAATACATTCACAGCAGGGCTAAATCTGACCAAAAGATGAAAATTCAACGATAGTTACATATACATGTATCTTGAAAAGTTGTCTAACTAAATTTAACGCCTAATTGAAGAAGAGGAAGACACACCGCTGAAATCTGTGAACCATAAAAATTAGAGCTAAAAGTTTACGTAAGAGTATCAGTGACAACTGGAAACTGCAGTGAAGACAGTAACAAGCAAGTAAAGGTTCCTTTTCATGGCAATGTCACAGGCAGAAAATTATTTGATCATCAATCACTTGGTCTATCCCCTCTCGGACACTAGCTGAGGGTTTACCAGCCTAAAGTTTGACAAAATCTCAGTCTGAATGGCAGATAAACAGAGCAGACCCAAGATACCCTGTTCAACCTGTGAAGAAGTTAGTGCCGGTGCGATGTGAAAAACCACCTTGGCTCCTACAACAGGGGCAAGAAAGTATGTCTAGAAAGTAAAGGTGGCCAGCAGGATGTTACCACATCATTCAGCGAGTACCAATGGGTCTATACAAAATGCAAGTCTAGTATCGTATGCCCGATGCACCACAGATGTAAAAAGTCTGGTGCTTTATTGATATCCTACCCCAAACGGTTGAAATCCACAGGTAACAGGGCAGTCAAATATTTCAGGGGGTGGTAGATAGGCTGCATGAAGTCGTGGGACCTAGGCTACACTCTCTCGTGGGACGCAGGTGGGTTGGGGTTAGGGCCAGTTATATATGTTTTGGAGTCGTTAAAAGCATCAAAAAGCCGGGAAACCCAGTCTTACCACCCTTTAAATGTTGGACTGTCCTGTGATATCATCTGGAGTAGAATACTAATAAAGCACTAAAGGTCATTCACGTTTTTTTGTTTTTAAACCTATCAAAGAAAGGCAAAAGAAAATGCAATGCTGTATGTTGATTTGCTATAGACAAATTTCTTATCTAGAAAAAATATGCAGCTGTGCAGGCAAACCTATATTTGTAAAGTAAAGTCCAGAGAAACAATGTTGAGATCCGCTCATTCAAAAACAAAGACAAGAGGATAATTCAATTACCTGTGGAATTCCAATTCCCAGTTTTCCAGAACTGATCGAGGGCACACAACCATGTGTGGCTTATCAGTGAGATTCTTTCCTTTGATGACCGTCAACATTGCTATGATCTGGAAATACAGGCACTGATTCATATACAAAACTGTTTCTGTTTGTTTAACTTTTAGATATGATATGTATGTGATCATAATTTTGTCTGTTTAACCTTTAAATATTTTTGTTATCACAATCAACATTGTCGGAGTGTTAGAGGCATGTGCTAATCGCAGGAACAATGTGTGCACCAAGTCATTTGATCCTTCTGATATTAATTCTCACATCTAGTTGCTTATCAAGATTTTTTCCTAACTCCCTGATCTTTAATTTCATTTTTCATCACGTAAAGCACTTTGCCCCCGTGTGGGTTCCGAATAGACCCACCGCCAACCCAAAAACATGGCATAAGAGTCAACTAATTAGGAGCTTCCTTCAAAGTCCCAGTGCATCTGCCTGAGAGGCAAGAAACCAACAGTCTGCATATAGATAGTCAGATCTGTAAAATGGATGCAAACGCAACACTCAGGTTCTGGAACAGGACTGCAGTCCAGCAGTGGATGAATAACCAGAACTTTCGGTCCAGAACTTACAGCTTGTAAAGGCAAAGAAGAAGAAGAAGATTTGATTTGATTTGATTTAATTCAAGAACCGACATCACAGCACTCGGGGCATTCCCATAAGCGCTCCGTCCCCATCTTCAGCAGCCAGCGAAGAGTTCCGATACTAATGGTGCCAGTAGCTTTCTGATTAAACGTCCGTCTTGTCTTTCCTCTGAGCCTCGAGCTTCTGCCAGAACCTCTCTTCACCCCCAACTGCATCAATCTCACCAGACTGTGGTGATCCATCTGCTCCTCCGAATTGTACACGCTCTCCCACAAGGCACTAACCACGTCTGCTCTATCACGTATCAGTATTCCACCAAGTTGTGCAGAGCCAGCCAGTCTGACCGCCTATTCTTTTTCCCAACACACCCGGTGAAAAAATCCAGACAATACTCCTCACCCGTGTCCTCCGCAGCGAAGCATGCCACTCTGCACGAAGCATACCTGTTCTGATCTTCCTCAGCATGCTTTCTGAATCAGTTACAATCAGGATGTGTGTGTGTGTCATGTTCTCTAGCCAGCGGAAAGCTGCAGTGACCGCCTCCACCTCCATTCTTAAGCTGGATGTTGTGGTACCATATGCTATGCTCACCTGCACGAAACGTCGACCATTAACTTTTGCTAAGAAGCCCCATGCACTTCTTTTGCCTCTTGACACTGAACCGTCTGTGTAAATGATCAAATCCTTCAAGCGAGCATTATCTTGAATTAATTGCTGAATTTCCATCTCTGTGGCACCTGCTGACCAGTCTCTGCATTCCCGGCTCAGCGTGATTATGACTCTACACAGGTCTGACTGCTCAGGTGGCACTTTGACCCACTCCTCTCCTCGCCTAATGTTCTCAATGATGCAAACCTGTTTGATTTTGTCTTCTGCCTGAGCCATCCATGACCTCCCTCTTATCAGCCGCTGACCCTTAACTGCACCCAGAGCTTCATGCAGAGGGTGGTCTGTGTCTGCAGCTACCCTGAGATATGACTTCGCCTGCAGCATCTTGTGCTTACCTGCAACCGTCGGCAAACCAAGGATGTATCACATACACACCACTGGGGTGTCTCTGATACAACCCAGAATGACCCGCATAGCCGCGTTCTGTATGCGCTCTAGTTTGTCCATCATACTCTTTGAGACGGTAAGCAGTCCCAGGCCATAATCCACCACTGACAGGATCAGGTGCTGATATAGTGTGAAAAGCATTCTCTGCTCTATGTCAATTGCAGCCATAGTCTTAAGTGCAGTAAGTCCTTTTTGGCATCTCGTCACAACCCTCTCCACATGAAGAAGAAGAAGAAGAAGAGAAGAAAACGAAGTAAAACACTTTAGGCCGTGCTAGTGTATAGCCCAATGTGACTTCTCAGAATCACATGACAAGTGGATGGCTACAAAATAGACTAGCTCATGAAATTACACCAAATTTATAGAATGGCAAATACCTGCTTAATTCGTATAACTTTAGTTTCCTTGGAATGAGCAAAATCAATGTGAGTAAAAGAGATCACTACTAGTAGCTGAACTATCGAACCAGTACTCTGTGACCCTACTATTCTACCCCATGTGGCATCACCACATTCATATCATCCCCTAAAATGCTGGGTCTACGACCATCCCCTCAGATGCTGGATCAACGACCGTCCCCTCAGATGCTGGGTCGACGACCGTCCCCTCAGATGCTTGGTCTACGACCATCCTCTCAGATGCTGGGTCGATGACCATCCCCTCAGATGCTGGGTCGACGACCATCCCCTCAGATGCTGGGTCGACGACCATCCCCTCAGATGCTGGGTCGACGACCATCCCCTCAGATGCTGGGTCGACGACCATCCCCTCAGATGCTGGGTCGATGACTGTCCCCTCAGATGCTTGGTCGACGACCATCCCCTCAGATGCTTGGTCTACGACCATCCCCTCAGATGCTGGGTCGACGACCATCCCCTCAGATGCTGGGTCGACAACCGTCCCCTCAGATGCTTGGTCTACGACCATCCCCTCAGATGCTGGGTCGATGATCATCCCCTCAGATGCTTGGTCTACGACCATCCCCTCAGATGCTTGGTCTACGACCATCCCCTCAGATGCTGGGTCTACGACCATCCCCTCAGATGCTTGGTAGACGACTGTCCCCTCAGATGCTTGGTCGACGAACGTCCCCTCAGATGCTTGGTCGACGACCATCCCCTAAGATGCTTGGTCGACGACCATCCCCTCAGATGCTTGGTCTACGACCGTCCCCTCAGATGATTGGTCGATGACTGTTCCCTCAGATGCTTGGTCGACGAACGTCCCCTCAGATGCTTGATCGACGACCATCCCCTCAGATGCTTGGTCGACGACCGTCCCCTCAGATGCTTGGTCTACGACCGTCCCCTCAGATGATTGGTCGATGACTGTTCCCTCAGATGCTTGGTCGATGTCCGTCCCCTCAGATGTTTGGTCGACGACCGTCTCTTCAGATGTTTAGACAACGACCGTCCCCTCATATGCTTGGTCGACGACTATCTCCTCAAATGTCTGGTCGATGACCACCCCTTCAGATGTCTGGTTGATGACCGTCCCCTCAGATGTTTGGTTGATGACCGTCCCCTCAGATGTTTGGTCGACGAACGTCCCCTCAGATGTTTGGTCGATGACCGTCCCCTCAGATGTCTGGTTGATGACCGTCCCCTCAAATGTTTGGTCGACGAACGTCCCCTATGATGTCTGGTCGATGACCATCCCCTCAGATGTTTGGTCGACGAACGTCCCCTCAGATGTTTGGTCGATGACCGTCCCCTCAGATGTTTGGTCGATGACCGTCCCCTCAGATGTTTGGTCGATGACCATCCCCTCAGATGTTTGGTCGACGAACGTCCCCTCAGATGTCTGGTCGATGACCGTCCCCTCAGATGTCTGGTCGACGAACGTACCCTCAGATGTCTGGTCGATGTCCGTCCCCTCAGAATGTCTGGTCGACGAACGTCCCCTCAGATGCCTGGTCGATGACCGTCCCCTCAGATGCTTGGTCGAAGACCGTCCCCTCAGAATGTCTGGTCGACGACTGTCCCCTCAGATGCTTGGTCGAAGACCGTCCCCTCAGAATGTCTGGTCAACGACCATCCCCTCAGATGCTGTGTTGATGACTGTCCCCTCAGATGCTTGGTCGATGTCCGTCCCCTCAGATGCTTAGTCAATGTCCGTCCCCTCAGATGCTTGGTCAACGACTGACTTCAGCATGTTTAAAACCTCAGCTCGGTTCCATGGCAAAGTTCATATGATTTATGTGCATTCCATGATGCTCACATGTTGTGTATTTTGTTTTCAACCTTCTATCTTTCCAGCTGTGACCCCTACAACAAACCTAACAAATATCACTGTACGCTGGGCATGTCCATGCATTCTGAGTCCCCGAAGCAGCAGCCATCTCAAGGTACCCGTACTGACTGTTCCCATATGAAGTTTGAGGTTTTTGAGGTTTTGAACAACGCATCAACATCATGGCACACGGGTGGTAACCCATAAGTGCTCCGTTCTTCTTCTAACTCAAATCTGACTCCAAAGAAGCTCAGCATAGTGCACAGGCTCTGTAGCACCGGCGAGAATCCTGAAATACTTTGGGTAGAATTTTAACTCAAAATTTTGTCAGGATAACGCCGTTAGGCTACTTTTTTTTATTTCCAACTGCCAAGGGATTTTTTTTACATCACAACAATACACACGGGCGTCTGACCTCACTACCCACAGACCAGGAGGAATTACTAGAAGTCCAAGTCTACATGAAAAAATCCCAGCGCATAGCGGGGATTGAGCCTGAACCTCTAGTATTTGATGCGGACACAATGCCTCAAGACCACGCAGCCCCCTGCCATATGAAGTTAGTTATGTAATCCTATCTTGACCTCACAAATGGCACAGACATGTTTAACCAGTCTTTACTCCCAGGTCATGAAGTTGAGTTAGCTTGAGAGAATCATTGTTACCCAACAGTTGTATGTACACCACTGATTATATCAGAGCTGCCCATGTTTCTTAATGGTTGTATTTATACCTTATTCAAAGTCCGCTCATTCATTACCTTCTACACAGGCGCATGGCATGTAGATCCAGGTGAGGGAAGTAATGTGCAACTTTGGAATGTTGTCATCCATTCAGAGTGGAGAGTTGAAGTCTTAGTATAAAAACGTAAAGGGAACCACAGTAGCATAGTGGCTAGTACTCATGTCAACTGGCCTAGTGGTTTAAGGATCAAAATCCCACCGATGCAAATTTATATTAATGATCTAGCCCCCACCCCCCCCCACCCAAATAGTTTTATCAAACTGAAAGTGAACTTATATACATGAACTGAGAAATGAATTGAGAAATGACACCACCTCTCTTTGAGGAACTCCCATAAATGCTCAACCCCAGTATGCAGCAACCCAATATTAATGGTGTCAGTTATGGTTACTGTCTTTACATAATATTACTATTTATACTTTTAGAAAAACTGTTTTCATGACTGTTAGACAGCTTTTAAAGAGTGGCACCCTGTAACAGACTGAGGTCTCATAACCATTCCCATAAATACCCCAACCCATCTTCAGCAGCCACAGTAGTAATGGTGTCAGTAATGATTACTGAATATACATAATATTACTATTAAAACGTTTAGAAAAACTTGTCATGGCTGCAGACAGTGGTAAAAGAGTGGCACCCTGGAGCAGACTGAGGTTTCATTACCAATCCCATGAGTACCCCAACCCCATCTTCAGCAGCCCAGTAGTAATGGTGTCAGTTATGATTACTGTATATAGATATAATATTACTATTTATACATTTAGAAAAACTGTTCTCATGGCTGTCAGACAGTGGTTTAAGAGTGGCACCCCGGAGCAGACTGCAAAAATGTGCCCCAATCCCAGCACTCAGTAGCAGTTCTCAAACCTCCCTTAGAGTAGGCCCAACTCCCATGTTCAGCAGCTATGCAGTTATTCACTGCAGCCCACCTGTCCTTGTAGTTAGGCACAAACTGTACATATTTCCCTATTAGGCACAAACTGTACACACACTCTCCCTAGGAGTAGGCACAAACTGTACAGCAGTATATGCACTTATTCACTGCAGCCAACCTCCCTTGTGGAGTAGGCACAAACTGTACAGCAGTATATGCACTTATTCACTGCAGCCAACCTCCCTTGTGGAGTAGGCACAAACTGTACAGCAGTATATGCACTTATTCACTGCAGCCATATAGGCCTCAAAAAACTGTACAGCAGTATATGTATATGCACTTATTCACTGCAGCCAACCTCCCTTGTGGAGTAGGCACAAACTGTATTTATTTATACGAATTTCAATTTTTCTGGTGGTCTTGACACATGTCCAAACCATTCAATCTGTTGTCTCTTTATGTAATTTAGTACTGGTTCCATCCCAACTTCTTTCCTGATCCCTTGTGGAGTACAGCAGTATATGCACTTATTCACTGCAGCCAACCTCCCTTGTGGAGTAGGCACAAACTGTATTTATTTATTTGTTCTGTGGTCTTGACACATGTCTAAACCCAATCTGTCTGTTCCAGTTAGATTTAGAATTCATCAGACATTTCCATTCTGTTGCTTCATTTGTAGTTAATGACCACATCTGGCACCTACAAGAGATGTTACCAGTTGCTCGAATAAACAATAACACACACAAATATTACCAAAAATAACATAAACAATTACCAACAATTCCAGATAATATGGGTATAAACATAGCAAATCTGAACACCAAAATAGCAAACTAACTGCGTAATTCAACATAAAAATACAAAAAAATCAAGAGATGACTGAAAATTACCTGGCATGTTTTACCTAGTCCCATTTCATCACTGAGGATACAGCCATGATTGCTGTTATAGCAAGACAGTAGCCAGTTGACGCCATCAAGCTGATATGACCTCAAAGATAAATCTAAAGTGTTGTATTTAAAAGAAAACATGTATTAGAAATAACAGCAAGTCCTCCTTTTTCTTTTTAGCATTTAAAAACTATATGTAAAATGTTAGCAAAAATTTCTGGTTGTCTTGTCAACTGAAACAGGCAAATGTCATTACTTGTTTATTAGGAGTTAGGATATGGCGCAGAGCCGGGATGTTATGAGATCAACAAATTTTGGTAACCTTCATTTTCCCGCCAAAGCTAATTATTGATGTCATCACTTGTTTGTCAGGAGGTAGAATTTTGCGTATTAGTTAATGAGAAGGAAGTCAACAGGTCCTTAGCAACAATATTTTGTAAATAGTATTTGACGTCATTGTTGACGTGCCCTTTCAGAGAGAATGTAGTAGCACTTGTTTTTTTAGGAGTTTTTATGAGGTCAGTTGTCAATTATAATAACTATATTTGCGCAGAATAAGATGATGAAATCTGATACAATTGAGATATAATTAGAAAACCCCACGTGGGAACGCACATAATAAACATGTTGAGACGTACTAGCATTCCAGCATCCAAGTATAAATAATGGGTAAGAATCCACTTTAGCAGCTTTCAAGACTGCAAGACTTCGAAAGTGGAGGGAAGGTAATATGGACCCTCAGAGCAAGCCTTCTATTGTAGAGATGTCAGTCCAACACTAAAGGCCTTCAGTCTACAAGACTTAGAGACAAGGGACTAGTAACATGGACCCTCATAGAGCAATCACAGTTGTAGAGATGCCAGCTCAACATTAGAAGAACTAGGAGCCAGTCACATGGACCCTCGAAGACAGTCACTAGAGAAAACACATGAAACAAGAAAGTTACAGAGACAACACAAAAGATACATGGATCCATGGTTAGTACAGACACATTAGATAGCAAAATTATTCAGATGTTAGAGTCGACGATAAAGCCGTTAGTACCAAACAGCACTAGAAACTAGGTGGCAGTTAAAGACACTAGAACAAAAGTAACTAGAGATGAAGAAAACAATGCGACCTTAAGAGTATGTAACTATAGAGAGAACACAGCGACTTTCAGAATATCATTGATGTTATTTTGTGACACTGTTGAAGTATCACAATAAAGACAGTGTAGACAAGAACAGTTGTTTCCAGCCATTTTATTATATAAGCATTAGAGCCACGTGAGAAGCATGTAGCAAGCAGGACATCATCATCATCACCACCAGACTGTCTTATAAAACTAATTACACTGGCTATCCCCCGAATAACGGGCACATATTATGGCGGCCAAAAACACACCCTAACAGAGCCTCTGCCGAGAGTATCTTCTGCGCGGCGTGGTGCGGGGCTAAACTAGATGGCTGGGACTCAAGAGCAGCAGCTACAGCATCTCCTGCAGCTTCCTTCATTTTATTTGCTCGTGAGTCCCAGCTATCTAGTTTAGTCCCTGCTCCATGCCGCGCATAGTGGCGTGGGAGAAACTCTCGGCGGTGGTCGTAGTCGCAGGAAGTCCGTAATTTACATGTGACTGAGGCCCTGTCAGGGTGTGTTTTTTGGCCGCCATAATATGTACACGATATATAAATTAACAAATATATACTCTGAGAACTCAATGAACACTGGGACTAAACATCCCAATAGTAACCCCTAGGGTTGAACCAAATATGTTTCAAACATCACTACTACTACAACTACTAACTACTACTACTACTACTACTACTACTACTACTACTACTACTACTAAGTACTACTACTACTAAAGACAACACTTTTGAAAAAACCACACTGAAAAACTGAAAAGTCGAAAGCTAGGCAGCAACAGGTAGACAGTGATACAAATGAGAGAAAACATCAAGGGATGGACGAACAGCAGTCTTTACAGTGTGTACAAGTACAACTAAGTTAAGAAGAGAGAGAGAGAGAGAGAGAGAGAGAGAGAGAGAGAGAGAGAGAGAGAGAGAGAGAGAGAGAGAGAGAGAGGGCACCATCACTTACACAAAGTGAACATTTTCAAAAAGTGCACAAGTTCAAATCAGTGTCCATAGCCATAAGTCCATAAGAGATAACATAACACTAACATATAACAACACGGTCTGTTTTAAAATAAATACATACCACCCCATTTATATTTTCGAAGAGTGAGTTCTGTTACAGACATCTTGGTGTCTAATCATGGAACGACTAGGATTTCCAATGTGCGATCTGTTTATGCGTTGTCTGCAATATTTACTTCCACCACACAAGTCACAAGATGATTTCGTAACTTTAATCCGAGACTACTTTTTAAAGAACTTCCAAATGTCCTAATCAAGGCTGTGGAAATTTTTTGGAAATAGTACCTTTTTTGGGTTAGCCAAGTTTGTTTCTATTAGTATTAGTTCCCTAGAGTCTTTATTTATTTGTTTATTATGTTCTTCTCTAATAAGGCCGTGTAATGTAATGAGCAATGGCATAATTCACTAGTCTTCCTTCAGTATACTTATTGGATCCAGAGTACAATGCACAATTTAAAAAATTGTTACTAAATTTCTTTTTTTTTTTTAAGTACCAAAACATCGGACGTGATATCAAAAGTTCAGTTTTGCTCGGCAGGGTTCAAATAGTACCCTCTACACTTTTTTTTCCAGAAGATATTGTTATATTCGGTTCAAAGCACTACTCGTTACTGCAGGTGCGCCGACACCCAGAAATTTTCGGGGTGGGGAGCGTCAAGGGGCCTATTCATGCATTTGTTTTTCCAGTTGTGCCATTATGTGTCACCATAGGGTTCGGAATCTATTTCTCCATTTCGTCCTATCGTGTGCAATAATCCTTGACTGAAGGAACGTCGCTTAGTGAAACAAAGCCTGGCATATGACACCATAACTTATAGTCTGATAATGGATGTGGAGACACTCACCACATACTTCCGCTGGCCTGAGAATCAGCTGTTGACATATGTTTCAATTTTAACCGACTCACAGGCCCGGCTCTCTAGCGTAGATGACTAAACCGGATTGCGCGGTGACTGGGTGACCAACTCCTTGTAGTCCGGATTCACTCCCGGGGGTATGCAGAAAAGCCACATTTCTCCCAGATTTACGATATTTACAATGGAATCAAGGCCGAAAGGTTGCGATATCCATAATACCGAGCCTAAGGGTTAACAACTTATGGTTTCTGGATACTAAAACAAACAAACTGGTGATATGCAATGATGCGCAGTAGCGTTACCTTTATTAAGGTATTATTTTTCAGTGCAGTGAGATCGGACGCTCGTGTGTATTGTTGCGCACGTAAAAAATCCCCTTTCAGTTGGAAATCGAAAAGAGTAGCCTAACGGCGCTGCCAAGGCAAAAATTTGGAGTTACAAATCAACCCAAAGTATACTCAGGATCCTCGCCGGCGCTACAGAGCCTGTGCACTTTGCTGAGCTTCTTCGGACTCGGACTTGAGTTAGAAGAAGAACGGAGCACTTATAGGTTTACTACCCGTGTGCCATGATGTTGATCCGTTGTTCAAACTTCAAAATTTCCAGTGCTCCTATGAAAAAAAAAACACTTTGGTGAGTACCGGCACCTATTTTAGATGCTTTATGGTAAGTCTTCTTCTTCTCTATGTCTTCTTTTACCGCTTGGGGTGTCGAGGGAGATATAATGTCCAGCTTCGTGCTCTTCTGGCTGCCTTGACCATAGACAAATAGTGGTGCTGCATAATTTCTCTGATGTTATCTTCCTATGTTGTTCTTGGTCTACCTCTTGCTCTGCGTCCCTCTCCTCTTTTGGTATATGCCTCGTATGGTATAGCATCAGAAGGCATTTTCTCCAAGTAGGCAAACCATTTGATTTGCTGTCTTTGTATGTAATTTAGAATTGGCTCTGTGCCGACCTTTTCTCGTATGACCTCATTCCTGATTTTATCTTTTCTGGTCACTCCTATTCTTTCACAGATACCTCATTTCCACGGTTACTAATTGTTATGTTTTGTTGTGAGTGGCCACGTCTGGCATTGGTTGCATAGGATGGGAATGAATATGCTTTGTATGAGATGTCTTTGTGCTGTTGGTACAAGGCAGATGTGGTCTAAGGCCCTTTTGGAACAAGCAACGGTATCAGTAGAGAAACAGGATTATTAATATTATGGCATGGAGAGAATGAGGCTTACTACACTCAGAGGAAAGGCAAGACGGGTCAAATAACCAGATTATGACCGGTACCATCAGTATTGGAACTCTGCGCTGGCTGCTGAAGATAAGGACGGATCACTCATGGGAATGTCCCGAGCGTTGTGATGTCAATTCTTGAGTCAGCTCACTCAACTCTATGTGCTAATTGGGATTGCCTTATGCAGTAAGAGCTAGCTGTCCCAATACTTGGTCTGCTTTACTGCATTAGATGTCAATTTCTTCGCCCAATTTACCATCTTCGGTGAATGTTGTTCCAGTATACTTAAACCTAGATGACACCACGGCGGCTCCCATCAAAAGTAGTTCAAAAGCATAAATATTAACTGACTGTACTTTGACATTTTTTTTGGGGTTAGTTACGTAATTTAGACAAACATTATCCCATAGTGCTTCAGTCACATCCGTGATGTGGGGAGGATAGTGGACACCTACGATATTTTACTTATTATTTCATATATATTGTTTTGTTAAAAATGGTGAAAGTCCTTAGGGGTAAACAGGATACACACTAAAGACTGTGCAAATTCTTCGGATTACGTTACTTTTGATGATCATCTGCTTACATAAAGCGACGATAGAGGGATCAAAGTTGGTATAGTAAATAAAGAAATCATTTGACACTTCCTAAGTCTTAAGTTCTGAGTGTCTTGACTGTCACCCTGTGGACTCAACTCACTGACTTTTGACACGACTTGGGTTTGAACATATATATTAATACAGCGATGGTGTCGCTCGAAGACGATACAATGTATGATACATAATTGTATATTTCAGGGTTTTATTTAGAAAAAAAAACATGGATTTGAATGAGGGGAAAATGACGGAGGTATTATTGCTTAAGGAAATGCAATTTAGCAACTGCATATTGATGGACGATGTGTCGACGTATAAAGAATGTGTACTGGGCAGTGAGCAAGACGATCCGATCAAGCCCTTTGAATTACTGCTGGGAGTACAAAAGCAAATGTTTGTTGTTTGCGATAAACAAGATTTGTGATGCTAACAACATGCCACAATTGAAAACAAAAACTGGATTTAATTTAATTTACTTTAAGCCAAAGCTTGAAAAAATGGATGGGTTCAATAGATAGTACCGGCATACTTGACAGTTCTGTACTTAAGTCCATTTGAAAACTTAACCCCAAAAAAAACCAGTTTTTCTCCATTTGTTAGATCTCTCGATTTTGAATGCACAATCATTAAATAAAACAACTGTAGGAAAAAGAATCCTCTTGCTGATTTTCCTTTAACATAAATGAGGGAAATTCTGGAAAAATATTGCAAGAAAAGGTAAAAATGTGTAGGAGGATGAAGGAATGAAGATCCCATCAAAAGCAGAATCTGCTGAAACAGCACAGAAGGGCCCAACAAGAAAGTGTGTGGTATGTTCAGAAAGAAATGGGAACCTAAATACACGAGCAAGAACTGTGACGTTACACTGTGTGTTACATTTTGCTTTGTAGTGTATTTGCTTATTGTAGTGTTTTATGTTTGCTTTGTAAGTGTGCAGTGTTTCTTTTTGTGTGTGTGTGAGTGTTGTCATAGTGCGTCTGACTTGTCAACACACGGGCCAACTACCCAGTTCCGTAGGTTTCATATTGTTAGGGTCATTATGCTTTTTCTTTTTGTCAGTACTGTTCATATTATGCAGCTGTGAGTAGTATATTCATAATTGCTTATAAATATAAAGTGTAACAGTTTTAAGGTTTAAGATATTAATTATATTTTAAACACTATTGCAAAATTGAGATACTTCAGTTTTTAAAAACTGCAGTCATGCATATAACTTCAGTTATGGTTTTAGTTTATTTGAAAATTGGATAGTGGACATTGTGGTTTTTATATTTAAGTGGAAAGGATTC